>OZ038514.1:74961958-75004458 GCA_964036315.1 Acanthosepion esculentum
AATAGGTTAGTCGATTGTATTTGGTCTCTCAAAAAATGAACTCGCATTATACACGAGATACATCATCAAATTATTTTTGTGAGAGAAAATTTGCGGGTCGCAATATACGCGAGATCTGGTATATACGTCATATATATATATATATATATATATATATATATATATATATATATATATATATATATATATATAAAAGTGAACATAGAAGTCAAAACTTAGAGGCGACAGTCTGTTTCATGCTAGACGCAATCGTCTGGCCACGAGTGCTGTTATTCTTCTCGGCTATTTATATATACGGGTCAGTGGTGCATTGTGGGTAGTCTATTTTGGCGGTTATTTTACCGAAGTCGTTTATTTGTTTATTTATTTATTTGGGTTAAATTATTTTGCTTGTTATTATTTATTGTTTATTTTTATTTTTTATCTTATATATTTATTTGTCTTTTTGGTTTTCGATTTTTAATTAACGTAGTATATTACTTTTTATTTTTTATTCATTTTTTTATCGTTATATAACAGTTATAGCAATTTTTTCGTCTGATTTTTTGTTTTGATTTTTATAGTATAACTAATATTTTGGTCATAATAATTTTCTAATTTGTTTATAAATTAATTTATTTATTGATTTTGTTTTATATTTTTTTATTCTATTTCGTCTATTCTAACAGGTGTGATTTGGTCATTTTTTGGATTAATTTATTTTGCTTATTTTATTGTTATTTTGTTTGTTTATGTATTTATTTATTTTTTCCGTTTTCGATTTTTAAGTAACGTAGTAAAAATTTTTCATGTCTGCATTTTGAGATGAGCTCGGATCTTTTATTTAATAATTTATTTTGGTCTGGGAAGGTAATGATAGCTATTTTTTCCTCCAAGCAAAGTTTGCAAGTTTTTGATTGGTTGTTGCAGGCTGATGATCTTTTCGTTATTTTCCAAGATATTTTTGATGTGGTGTTCGTTTTGTTTTTAATTTCCCTGATATACTTAGAAAGCATTGTGCTGTTCGCATATTTACTATTTGTGAAAGATGTTTTGTGTACATAATTTCTTTGTTTTCAAGGTCCTTCAGTTACTCCTATGTATAATTTTTCTTCATTATCTGGTGATTTTATCGTGGCTTGGTAGATTACGTTGTTTTGTAAAGAATTACCGTTTAACGGACATTTGTTTTTGTTCTGCAGTTGCATGTGGGTTTAATTTGTTCGTGTGGTTTGTTGATAATTTTCCTGTTGTGCTTTTTTATTATTTCTGCCATGTTCTCGGCGCAATTGTACCTGATTTTTACTGTGTTTTTTTTTAAGTGTTTGTGTAAAAGTTTGAAGAATATTTTTCCTACGTTTGTTTTTACGTTTTTGCTGTACGGTGGGTTGAACCATATGATATTTCTTTTCCTGTTGGCCTTTTTTGTGTTCTGTGGTGAGTATGTGAGTGTTGCTGGGAATCCGCTATCTTTTAGGGCTGTTTTGTAGTCTTTCTTAGCTTTGTTAAATATAGATTCATTGGAGGAATTGTCGGAAAGCCTGCGGTTAATCGATTTTGGTATCTGATTATAGAAGGCGGGTGGTTGGAAGATGTGTGTATATAGAGTGGTTTATCATTGGGTTTTCTGTATGGTTTGTATGTGCCTTTTCTTAGGTTGAAGGTAACATCTAGAAAATCTACTTCGTTTAGGTTAGTTAATGTCGAATCCGTTATTTTTGAAAATCTTTATTATTGCTTTTCTAGTTTTGTCTGTGTTTTGTTTGTTGCAGTTTCTTAAGATTATGAGACCGTCGTCCCTGTAGAGTCCTGTGTCATTTCTATCTATTAATTTGCTTAGTTCGTGTAGTAAGTAAATATCTACGATTTCGCATGTCTAGCACCGTCAAAGCTTCCCATTGTAGTGTCAAATATCCCTTCTTTCTTTATCCATGCTTCTTCATGGTGAAATAGTAATGATTTACGGGAGTGCTTAATGATGTCGAATTCGTTTGGTTTTATTATTATTTGTTCCTGAGCTAAATGGATGGCCCTATCTAACATGCGTTCTTAAAATTCTTTTATGTCTAATTGTAGGAAGTGGTAATTTTGTTTGTTATTTATTCTGTGGAACCAGTCAATAGTTGTTTTTGTGTTTTTCCACTAGTTTACTCCTAACTTCTTCCTCAGTTCAGAATTAATTCTTTCTAGAGGTCAGAGTTAATGTCTACATGCATGCATATATACAAGCACATGCTGAAAAAATTGACCCTGATTAAAAGAAATTACAAAAAAGATTTTATGAATATTATAATATGCAACAACTTTTAATATTCTTAGAATCCAGCATTAATGACATGTTTATATATGTATACACACATATAATCTAATATTACTGTACTCGATTTATTTATAGCGTGTATTTATATAATTTCCCCTTCTATGTAGAAGGTTTGGTTCTAAACACATTTGTTAGATAACGCCAATCTATTATTTTTTTTGGCACCCTTACATTTTATTTCCATCCGGAGTATTAAATGAGACTAACCCAACTTTAACATTTTGTTTAGTTCTGAATCCAAATAATAGAATTTATTTTTAATTTAATTTGTTATTTAACATATTAATTTAAATAATATAAATTATTATTGGTTAATTCAAATATTTTAGGCAGTAATAATTAAATAAATAAGTTTTAACACAAAATTTTGAATCCTCACCACGAGAACGCGAATTAACAGTCAGATTGTATTTGCATCTGAAGATTGTAGCAACTGCTTCAAAGTCCGAGTCGTGCTATCAACATTGGATATTATGTATGTTCTTATATATATATATATATATATATATATATATATATATATATATATATATATATATATATATATATATATATATATATATATATATATATATATAGTGCTATTCGATACAAGTGACTCACCTGATTCTTTTTACTTAAAAATTTTTTTCGCCCATAGTTTTTGGGGTCAAACTAATTTTTAATCTTACTAATAAAAAGAACTCTTCCCGACCACATTAGTAAAAAGTTTACTCACCGTAAGGTATTCTATTGATAATTATAATTTTGGATATAAATGAGATTTAGGGAAAAACTCTGTGCTAAAAAAGTGACTCACATATTTCCTGCAACTAGTAATCAATAGAAACATAACCGAACAGCTTTAAATAAAGAATCATAGAGGTATAATTTATTTATAATAGGTAATATAGTTCGAAATATTTAATAATCTATGGGTCCTCTTTTATTTTGAATAACCTTTTCAACCCTTTTTGGCATTGACTTGATTAGGTTCTGGCAAATCTCATCTCCAAACATTGAATTCCATTCGGATATGAAATTCACAATCAAATCCTCTTTGTTGCTCAACTGCTTTCTCGAGAGCCTGTACTTTATAATGCTCCATAAGTTTTCTATGGGGTTGAGGTCAGGATATTGGGGCGGCCATGTCATAAAACTCACCTGCTTCTCATCAAAGTATTTCTTCATCAATTTTGATTTGTGTCAGGGAGCATTATCCTGCATAAAAATGAGCTTGGTGGGGTCGATTTGCACCCTTTCAGCAGAAGGGAGCAGACAAGACTCTAAAATTCTCTTGTACTGCTCGCTTCTGAGAGTCTTTTCAATAGGTTTTAAGAAACCAGTTCCATGAAAAGAAAGGCATCCCCAGAACATTATACTGAACGGATGCTTGCCAGTACTTACTGCTAAATTCAAAGAGCTTTCAAAGCTTCTTCGGATTTTAGATCGCTTATCCTTTGAATTTAGCTCAACTTTCGTTTCATCAGAGAAGAGGACATTTAGTAAAAAAAGTAAGGTGAATCACTTTTATCGAACACCACTGTATATATATATATATATATATATATATATATATATATATATATATATATATATATATATATATAGTGTTCTTGATTGGGTCTTCATCATAAACGGTATAGAGGAGTAGATATGATAGGCAACAATAATCTACAGAACTCAAAATTGATCGCTGCATTTAAGTATTGCCTTAATATTTAAGCTTACCTTTTAAAAGTTCAACGATAATTCTTCTATCGCCACTTAATTTAAAGACAATTTGATGTACGTAGGTCTTTAATTTCAGTACAAACAATTATTTTTATTTCATGGGTGACTTTCGCCGGATTACGCACTTAATTTCCATCATTCTCAAATTTATTCTTAAGTTATAAAAATTCTAAACATACAAATACATTTATCGCAAAAAATCACCGAAAACAGTCTCAATGATAACATTGGAATCGAAAATTTCAGAATCAAGCCCGGAATGATTTTAATTTGCTCACGGAGTCGGTCTGATTCCAAAATCGTATGATATGTTGGGCTACGGCCTCTTTTTCATTTGAAAATGAGTTATTGAAAGTTAAAGAGTTGTGTCCCTTTGATTGGTTTTCTCAGTAGAAGCCAAGATGGCAGAATCCAAAGACAACTGCAGTAATGAAAACTTGGAATCCAAAATTTCAGGATTGCGGGTCCGGATCTGTGGAGAAAGAGAAGGACGGAGGGTCGATCAAGGCAAGGGCGTTACAGAAGATTTAGAGCGAGAGCAGATAGGAATGAAAGATGAAAGGAAGTGGAGAAGGGAAGTGGATAGATCAAGGCAACTGGAGATGACGATTGACGCTACACTTAAACCGTTGGAGATTATATTTGTCAGGGAAACAGTAATAGGGAAGGGAGTTCCATAGGCGAGATGTGCGAGACATGAAGCTATTGGAGTAGAAGAGACGTCTACATCTAACAGTTTCAACGGTGAAGGGGTGGGAACGGGATGCCAGCCTCGTAGGACGTTTAAATTCATGAGGCCTAAATGGCAGCAATACTCCATGCAGGGGCGAATGGTAGATTTATAGACTTGGAGGATCGATTCCGGGGAGAACTTCCTGGCTCGGCACAGGGAACCAACTTGCGGTTGATGATGCAACTGATTCGATGTATTTGTTCCATCTCAGATCAGCGGACAACGTGAGACCGAGCAGCCGCAGAGAGGAGCTCTCGAGAAGTTGGTCCTCAGACATTCTAATGGGATGCAGGGATGGGTCCTTGTGGTGGTTAATTTCTCTCCCCAGTCCACAACCGTTGGAGGTCCTTTTCAATTTGAGCTGCCAGGTTAATTTTGTCCGCCTCACTAGATTTGTGTTTGAGGCAGGAGTAAATAGTAGTGTCGTCAGCGTAGATACCGGCTTGGGAGTCTATGGTGTCAGGAAGGTCGTTTATAAATATGAAGAACAGAGTAGGGCCAAGGATGGAGCCTTGAGGAACACCAGCGTTAGTGGGATAGGAGTTGGAGATGAATCCACTGAGAACAACCTTCAAATCCCGGTTTGACAGAAACGATTGAATTAGGTCAAACAATCGACCTGTGATACCATAACCCTGGATCTTGCGAAGGAGGCCGGCATGCCAAACCCTATCGAATGCTTTGGAGATGTCAAGGGCCACGGCACGGGCTTCGCCGTTATTATGGATAGCTTGGTAGACAAATTCAGTGATGGCCGTAAGCACATCGGCAGTAGATCGGGCAAAGCGGAAACCATACTGCTTGTCTGAGAGCAGATCGTGGGATATCAGGTGAGTAATCACTTCGGCGTTGATAATGGCCTCGAAGACTTTGCCGAAGAGGGGAAGGAGACTGATAGGGCGGTAATTAGAAGGGTTGGAGGGGTCGCCAGAGTTCTTAAAGACAGGAACAATGGTAGAGGACTTCCAGCAGTCAGGAAAACAGGACTCCTTGAGGCAGCGGTTGTACAATTTAGAGAGGGCAGGTGCCAGTTCAGGTGCGAATTTCTTCAGGACAATGGCTGGTATTCCGTCGCCACCGATAGCCTTGTGGAGATCTAAGTTAGAAATAATGCCCAGTACCGACCAGGAGGGCCTCAGTTCTGGGAGGGAAGTCGGGCAGGGGTACCCCAGAAGAGTCAAGCGTAGAATTGGAAGAAAACTTCCGAGCGAAGCATTCGGCCTTGTCGGCAGAGGTGGTCAGGACTTCAAACTGATTGAACAGGGGAGGAATGGAGGGTTTGTTACTATTCAGAACGCTCTTGCAGAGGCGCCAATAGTCCTTGTAGCCAAATTTGCGGGATGCAATACGTTCCTTCATCCGAGCTGCAAATAGTGACTTGGCATCGTCGAGGGTACGCTTACACTCATTGCGTGCAGAGGTAAATAGACGTCTGTTGGAGTCGGACATGTCACTACGAAAACGGTGGAAGAAGTGGTTCCTATGGGCAATGGTGGCTGAGCAAGCAGCTGTGAACCAGGGGGAGGAGCGCGGTTTGACCTTGAATTTCCTGGAGGGGATGAAAGCTTCGATACCGGCTTTAATCCAGGAAGAGAACTCAGAAGCACAATCATGAGTGGGGAGCTTAAATACAGCATCCCAGGGGACATCGCAGAGGAAGTCCCGAAACGAGTCCTAGTCAGCCCGTTGGTAGCAGAATGTGGTTCTGGTGGTAGGAGGCTCTTTGCAGGGGGTGGGTCTGAAGGAGATACTAACAGACACGACAGCATGATCGGAGTTACCGAGAGGACAGAGCTGCGTGGCACTACAAGACTCAGGGATGGAGGTAAAACACAGGTCGAGGAGTGAGGCCTTACAGTCACGATTGTAGGAAAAACGCGTGGGGAAATCGATTATCTGGGTGAGGGATTGAGAGATTGAAAATTTGAGAGTATGTATGCCAGGTCAGTGGTAGCGTTCTTTAGCCACTGGTTGTGATGGGCGTTAAAATCACCAAACACAAATATGTGAGCGTACGGATGGACAGAGAGGGCCCTATCTATGCTGTCAGAAATGACATCGACTATCCCATAGTCCTGAGAGGATGGAGAGCGGTAGAGGAAGAAAAGATAGCTTACAGCATTGAGAAGAGATAGCTGGAGACACAAGTAGGAATGATCCGGCGATTCGAGAGAGGTCTCTCTAGCCAGAGGGAGATGGTCCTTGACGTAGACACCCAGGCCGTGCATGTGGGTTAGTGAGTCTTTTCTGAGGAGAGGGAGGTATCCAGGGATCGAGAGATCAGAGGAAGGGATAGAGGAGTCAAGATTGGTCTCACACAGGGCGAGTATATCCGGGCACTTAGCAATGAGGAAAGACTCAACGCTGCAGAAGTTGGTTCTAATGCCACGGATGTTGGAGAAGGAGATATTTAGAGGTTTAGGTGATTTTTGGAAGGCTGGTTTAGGTTTGTATTTCTGGTTTTTGTTATTCATGTTGGTAATTGGTTTTGGAAAAAGAGAAGGCCTGAATTAAAGGAAGCAGACGGTTGACACCCATGACGCGGACAGAGAGGGGGTTTGGCACAGCCTGATTCATAATGTGGCCTCAGGGTTGCCCACCGGAGATGACTGCAGGGACACCTATCCATGCGCGACATGGCACTACAGACACCCCGATATTATGTAACTGTTGATCAGAGCGGCCGCTCAAGACGCTACGCAAGAGTTAGGTCTCCTAACTACTAGTCGGAAACAGCAACCAGGGAACTGTCAACCGTGTACCCTCAGAATGAACAGGCAATGCCACAGACTGCACGCATCACGGGAGAAACACAGCGGCACCAGTACAGAGGCCAGAGAGAGAGAGAGAGAGAGAGAGAGAGAGAGAGAGAGAGATCCGGGAACCCCTTCCTAAACACGAAACAAGGTTTGAGCCTCTACTCGCGTCCAATAGAAGGGGGAGGAGTGTAGACCGGGCGGTAGGAAAGCCTACCTTCTCCTATTACATATAACATATACAACGATGACAGAACAAAACAGTAGGGGGGATGTAGTTGGGATAGTTGCAGGGTTTATAGTAGTTGAGGGTACTGGGGGATAGGAATGACTTATGGTACTAAGTTTTAACTTAGTATTAGTCCCATTGGCCTATATATATAAAAAAAAATGAAGAAAATGAGTAGAAAATACTGTTAGCAAGCTTAGTGATTAACAAGAACCAGGTAAGAAAAAAAAATTAAATAAAATAAATATTTACTCACTCACAATCAGCTTCAATGCCGACTACACATTCGCAGAAACACAAGCGAAAGTGACGGCGTGCTCTAAACAATGAATGTAATTATTGTGATCGTAGCTAGTAGTACTAGAGAGTCATTGTTGGTGTCTTTTGTTTTCATAGATATACATAGAGGGCGGCCATAAAGTCCCTTTACAATTTTAAAAGCAATTATTATTACACCACAAGTAGGTGACCTTCAAGCAACCCTCATTTTCGAGCAAGATGGGCACCACCACTTTGAGCGCACCGCGTGTTTGTGGATTCCTGAATCAAACATTTGCAGACTGGTGGATTGGAAGGGATGGCCCAGTTCCTTGGCCACCTCGTTCACCAGATATCACTCACCTGGATCTTTTTTTTTTGGGGGGGGGGTATGTTAAAGATACCGTGTATCGAACAAAGCAAAAGATCATTGATACCATTGTCACCATTGATGAGGCTATGCTATAGTGAACATGGCAAGAAATCGACTACCATCTTGAGCTGGATTAAAATAATCAAAAAAAATTCAATATCTATTAATTTTTCAACAATTTCCACATATTTGTCTTTACATTTGCTTGTTGACAATATATTGCTTAACGTTTTGTTTTAAAATGTATTGCCAATCATTTTGGTTTAAAATGTATTGCTAATCATTTTGCTTTAAAATATATTCCGAATCATTTTGCTTTTAAATGTATTCCCAATCATTTTGGTTTAAAATATATTGCTAATCATTTTGCTTTAAAATGTATTGCCAATCATTTTGGTTTAAAATGTATTGCTAATCATTTTGCTTTAAAATATATTCCGAATCATTTTGCTTTTAAATGTATTCCCAATCATTTTGGTTGAAAATATATTGCTAATCATTTTGCTTTAAAATGTATTGCCAATCATTTTGGTTTAAAATGTATTGCTAATAATTTTGCTTTAAAATATATTCCGAATCATTTTGCTTTTAAATGTATTCCCAATCATTTTGGTTTAAAATATATTGCTAATCATTTGGCTTTAAAATGTATTGCCAATCATCTTTGTTTAAAATGTATTGCTAATCATTTTGCTTTAAAATATATTCCGAATCATTTGCTTTTAAATGTGTTCCCAATCATTTTGGTTTCAAATATATTGCTAATCATTTTGTTTTTAAATGTATTGCCAATCATTTTGGTTTAAAATGTATTTCTAATCATTTTGCTTTAAAATATATTCCGAATCATTTTGCTTTTAAATGTATTCCCAATCATTTTGGTTTAAAATATATTGCTAATCATTTTGCTTTAAAATGTATTGCCAATCATTTTGGTTTAAAATGTATTTCTAATCATTTTGCTTTAAAATATATTCCGAATCATTTTGCTTTTAAATGTATTCCCAATCATTTTGGTTTAAAATGTATTGCTAATCATTTTGCTTTAAAATATATTCCGAATCATTTTTCTTTTAAATGTATTCCCAATCATTTTGGTTTCAAATATATTGCTAATCATTTTGTTTTTAAATGTATTGCCAATCATTTTGGTTTAAAATGTATTGCTAATCATTTTGCTTTAAAATATATTCCGAATCATTTTGCTTTTAAATGTATTCCCAATCATTTTGGTTTCAAATATATTGCTAATCATTTTGATTTAAAATGTATTGCCAATCATTTTGGTTTAAAATGTATTTCTAATCATTTTGCTTTAAAATATATTCCGAATCATTTGCTTTTAAATGTGTTCCCAATCATTTTGGTTTAAAATATATTGCTAATCATTTTGCTTGAAAATGTATTGCCAATCATTTTGGTTTAAAATGTATTGCTAATCATTTTGCTTTAAAATATATTCCGAATCATTTTGCTTTTAAATGTATTCCCAATCATTTTGGTTTAAAATATATTGCTAATCATTTTGCTTTAAAATGTATTGCCAATCATTTTGGTTTAAAATGTATTGCTAATCATTTTGCTTTAAAATATATTCCGAATCATTTTGCTTTTAAATGTATTCCCAATCATTTTGGTTGAAAATATATTGCTAATCATTTTGCTTTAAAATGTATTGCCAATCATTTTGGTTTAAAATGTATTGCTAATCATTTTGCTTTAAAATATATTCCGAATCATTTTGCTTTTAAATGTATTCCCAATCATTTTGGTTTAAAATATATTGCTAATCATTTTGCTTTAAAATGTATTGCCAAACATTTTGGTTTAAAATGTATTGCTGATCATTTTGCTTTAAAATATATTGCTAATCATTTTGCTTTTAAATGTATTCCCAATCATTTTGGTTGAAAATATATTGCTAATCATTTTGCTTTAAAATGTATTGCCAATCATTTTGGTTTAAAATGTATTGCTAATCATTTTGCTTTAAAATATATTCCGAATCATTTTGCTTTTAAATGTATTCCCAATCATTTTGGTTTAAAATATATTGCTAATCATTTTGCTTTAAAATGTATTGCCAATCATTTTGGTTTAAAATGTATTGCTGATCATTTTGCTTTAAAATATATTCCGAATCATTTTGCTTTTAAATGTATTCCCAATCATTTTGGTTTAAAATATATTGCTAATCATTTTGCTTTAAAATGTATTGCCAATCATTTTTGTTTAAAATGTATTGCTAATCATTTTGCTTTAAAATATATTCCGAATCATTTGCTTTTAAATGTGTTCCCAATCATTTTGGTTTAAAATATATTGCTAATCATTTTGCTTTAAAATGTATTGCCAATCATTTTGGTTTAAAATGTATTTCTAATCATTTTGCTTTAAAATATATTCCGAATCATTTTGCTTTTAAATGTATTCCCAATCATTTTGGTTTCAAATATATTGCTAATCATTTGGCTTTAAAATGTATTGCCAATCATTTTGGTTTAAAATGTATTGCTAATCATTTTGCTTTAAAATATATTCCGAATCATTTTGCTTTTAAATGTATTCCCAATCATTTTGGTTTAAAATATATTGCTAATCATTTTGATTTAAAATGTATTGCCAATCATTTTGGTTTAAAATGTATTTCTAATCATTTTGCTTTATAAATATATTCCGAATCATTTGCTTTTAAATGTGTTCCCAATCATTTTGGTTTAAAATATATTGCTAATCATTTTGCTTTAAAATGTATTGCCAATCATTTTGGTTTAAAATGTATTTCTAATCATTTTGCTTTAAAATATATTCCGAATCATTTTGCTTTTAAATGTATTCCCAATCATTTTGGTTTAAAATATATTGCTAATCATTTGGCTTTAAAATGTATTGCCAATCATTTTGGTTTAAAATGTATTGCTAATCATTTTGCTTTAAAATATATTCCGAATCATTTTGCTTTTAAATGTATTCCCAATCATTTTGGTTTCAAATATATTGCTAATCATTTTGTTTTTAAATGTATTGCCAATCATTTTGGTTTAAAATGTATTGCTAATCATTTTGATTTAAAATGTATTGCCAATCATTTTGGTTTAAAATGTATTTCTAATCATTTTGCTTTAAAATATATTCCGAATCATTTGCTTTTAAATGTGTTCCCAATCATTTTGGTTTAAAATATATTGCTAATCATTTTGCTTGAAAATGTATTGCCAATCATTTTGGTTTAAAATGTATTGCTAATCATTTTGCTTTAAAATATATTCCGAATCATTTTGCTTTTAAATGTATTCCCAATCATTTTGGTTTAAAATATATTGCTAATCATTTGGCTTTAAAATGTATTGCCAATCATTTTGGTTTAAAATATATTGCTAATCATTTTGCTTTAAAATATATTCCGAATCATTTTGCTTTTAAATGTATTCCCAATCATTTTGGTTTAAAATATATTGCTAATCATTTTGCTTTAAAATGTATTGCCAATCATTTTGGTTTAAAATGTATTGCTGATCATTTTGCTTTAAAATATATTCCGAAACATTTTGCTTTTAAATGTATTCCCAATCATTTTGGTTTAAAATATATTGCTAATCATTTTGCTTTAAAATGTATTGCCAATCATTTTTGTTTAAAATGTATTGCTAATCATTTTGCTTTAAAATATATTCCGAATCATTTGCTTTTAAATGTGTTCCCAATCATTTTGGTTTAAAATATATTGCTAATCATTTTGCTTTAAAATGTATTGCCAATCATTTTGGTTTAAAATGTATTTCTAATCATTTTGCTTTAAAATATATTCCGAATCATTTTGCTTTTAAATGTATTCCCAATCATTTTGGTTTAAAATATATTGCTAATCATTTGGCTTTAAAATGTATTGCCAATCATTTTGGTTTAAAATGTATTGCTGATCATTTTGCTTTAAAATATATTCCGAATCATTTTGCTTTTAAATGTATTCCCAATCATTTTGGTTTCAAATATATTGCTAATCATTTTGATTTAAAATGTATTGCCAATCATTTTGGTTTAAAATGTATTTCTAATCATTTTGCTTTAAAATATATTCCGAATCATTTGCTTTTAAATGTGTTCCCAATCATTTTGGTTTAAAATATATTGCTAATCATTTTGCTTTAAAATGTATTGCCAATCATTTTGGTTTAAAATGTATTGCTAATCATTTTGCTTTAAAATATATTCCGAATCATTTTGCTTTTAAATGTATTCCCAATCATTTTGGTTTCAAATATATTGCTAATCATTTTGATTTAAAATGTATTGCCAATCATTTTGGTTTAAAATGTATTTCTAATCATTTTGCTTTAAAATATATTCCGAATCATTTGCTTTTAAATGTGTTCCCAATCATTTTGGTTTAAAATATATTGCTAATCATTTTGCTTTAAAATGTATTGCCAATCATTTTGGTTTAAAATGTATTGCTAATCATTTTGCTTTAAAATATATTCCGAATCATTTTGCTTTTAAATGTATTCCCAATCATTTTGGTTTCAAATATATTGCTAATCATTTTGATTTAAAATGTATTGCCAATCATTTTGGTTTAAAATGTATTGCTAATCATTTTGCTTTAAAATATATTCCGAATCATTTTTCTTTTAAATATATTCCCAATCATTTTGGTTTCAAATATATTGCTAATCATTTTGTTTTTAAATGTATTGCCAATCATTTTGGTTTAAAATGTATTGCTAATCATTTTGCTTTAAAATATATTCCGAATCATTTTGCTTTTAAATGTATTCCCAATCATTTTGGTTTAAAATATATTGCTAATCATTTTGATTTAAAATGTATTGCCAATCATTTTGGTTTAAAATGTATTTCTAATCATTTTGCTTTAAAATATATTCCGAATCATTTGCTTTTAAATGTGTTCCCAATCATTTTGGTTTAAAATATATTGCTAATCATTTTGCTTTAAAATGTATTGCCAATCATTTTTGTTTAAAATGTATTTCTAATCATTTTGCTTTAAAATATATTCTGAATCATTTTGCTTTTAAATGTATTCCCAATCATTTTGGTTTAAAATATATTGCTAATCATTTTGCTTTAAAATGTATTGCCAATCATTTTGGTTTAAAATGTATTGCTAATCATTTTGCTTTAAAATATATTCCGAATCATTTTGCTTTTAAATGTATTCCGAATCATTTTGGTTTAAAATATATTGCTAATCATTTTGCTTTAAAATGTATTGCCAATCATTTTGGTTTAAAATATATTGCCAATTATTTTGCTTTAAAATATATTGCTAATCATTTTGCTGTAAAATGTAATGCTGATATTTTTAATATAGAAAAATAGTTTTATACTTTCGTAGTGTTTTGATTTTTTCTTTCAGGTTCAGTATTTGCCCATAGATGGGACCCGAACATATTATACAACCATGGGTCAGCATATACCTGGGAACATCAGCAATTAACAGGTGATTCCACACTCCTCAAACTCCCCAAATCTCCAGATCAGTGGCCTTGCTGCCAGACGTAGTTTAACGTCTTACCCAGAACTGTTAATCCGTTGGTCATTTAAAAATATGAAAGATTTCATAGCTGAAATGGATTTGTTAAAAGTCAATACAGATTTAATTAAAGAAAACAGTGGAACAAATTTGACAAGTTGTTTTTGTTACGTTTTAATTATATTTTTCGTGTATTCGAACAAGTGTTTTCTTTTCTCGATGTCATGAGTGTAGAAACAATGCATACGTTTGTCAATTCGGAACACTTTTCGATGATTATATAGGATTTAAATTATGCTATTATAAACGCGGATGTACAGTGGGGTAATGGATGGCGTTTGGAAAAGAGAAAACGGAGAGCCGAGTTCGAATTCCAGCCGAGTTCGTTAAATTCACTTATGCGCAAATAACGTGGTTAACGCTATGACTCCATTTCTTTTCACCCCAAAAAGGAGAAGAAAAACTCAAACCGGTCTGTAGAGGTTTGGGTTACGTCACACCAATTCTGCTATGGATGCAGTACACGTGGTACCCCTTCGACCCTCATCCGTTACAGAACATGTGATCTTGATCATTTGGTACGCTAAATGTTGCTGAAAAGTAGGCATTTTCTTAATTATCGAATACGACCAACGCTTAATTATGAACACGGCCAGAATGTACTGTTATAGATATTTTCTTAATGAGGAAAGACAAGGAACCCTCTCTCGATCCCAGCTATGGGTTAAGTATTGGGCAGCCGTTGTTGGAAACCAGTATAGGAGAAAGACGATTCCGAATTCAAAACCGTATAGATCCCTAGCGTACCACATCCCGTATATAAGTCTACCTCATGTATAGCGTGACTATTGTTATTTTTTTGTTGTGAAAAACCTGATATTTTTCATATAGATCGTGTGTAATGCGACCCCGGTTTCTTGTAAATACTGGTGGGTCTACCCTTGTCAAATATAAAAGCATTATCCTGGACATATTTGATAGCAAATTCATTCCTTCTTGTTCAAATCTACCCTCAAAAATTGTCAGGCTTACCGTAAATATCTGATAGGAAGATTTAGATACCGTACTTTTGTTTTCGTTCATGACTGACTACGGTAGCTCCTTTACTCTTGTGACTGCCTTTTACGTAGCCTAAATTTCACCCCACAGGTACCGTGAGAATAGTAATAATAATAATAATAGTAATAATAATAGTAGTAATATAAGAAATGATATAAAAGTACTATGAATAGTTAGTGTTTCATTAAGACGGAGCTATGAATTGCTCCGTCTTAATGAAACACCCTTTAGCAATGAAAAATTAAAACATTTTCCTATATGAAATGTATAGGGCAACTATTGATATTTTTTGTTGTGGAAAAACCTGATATTTTTTATATAGATCGTGTATAATGCGACCCCAGTTTCTGGTAAATACTAGTGGGCCTACTGTTGTCAAATATAACTGCATTATCCTGGACATGTTTGATAGCAAAAAAAAGGTCTTCATTGCTTTTTGTTAAAATCTACACCCCAAAATTGTCAGGCTTACCGTAAAAATTTAGATACCGTACTTTTGTTTTCGTTCATGACTGAGTACGGTAGATTTTGTTTATTTTTTTTTACCTGGACCTACCTCCTATATAGCCTAAGTTTCTTCCGTTTTGTCGTTAGAGTAAGAACAAAACCTTATCCCCGATGTATGCCATTTAAAATCAACAAATGCCTAATAAAGGGTGTTCCAATAACTTGGACCAATTTTAGATGTGAATTAAGTTAAGCGTCTAATGATGTTTTTTTCTTCTTTCAGATTTGCGGACATTTCGGCGATATTTTTTTCACACATAATTGCCATGACTTAAATAACACGATCCAATAGAGAAATAAATAAACTTCCACCAATAACAATTATTTATTTACTGCTGACTTTGATCCGTCTTAATGAAACACCCTTTATATATAATCGCTCTTAATGAAACACACTTTAGCAATGAAGAATTAAAAGATTTTTCCTATCTCAAATCTGTATTGATCTCCGTTTTGCAAGAGTTTACATCGCTTAGGTATTGCCTTTCCAATGACAACCGTTTTTTTTTTCAGGATTATCGTTACATAATGCAGGTTGTCCCACGAGTTGGGGTACTTTGAGTTACGATTAATAGGTTCTGGTTATTCTAAATAAAAAGAACTTTCTACCCATATATTGTTTCTTGCGTTATTTTGCTAGCAACGGAGGATGTTTAACTACCTTCAGTGGTGCATTGTCGGAGATGCTCTCTGCTGTTGATGCTGGCCAGCAGGTGTTGTTTATCGTATCGGTATGTGCATTGTTATTTACATAAACTTTATCCTTAGTGGGTACTGAATGTACTCGTCTATTACATGCATCTGGCGATTCTTGCATTCTGATTATTTCATATGACTCAACTTCTGATAAATACTAGTGAACCTAAGGTAGTTAAGTATTACAGAACTGCATTTATCCTGTAAGTTTTACCGTAAAATATCTGATAGGAAGATTTACATACCGTACTTTTGTTTTCGTTCATGCCTAACTACGGTAGCTCCTTTACCCTGGGGCCTGGCTTTGACGTATCCTAAGTTTCTTCCCACAGGCACCGTGAGAATAATAATAATGATAATAATAATAATAATAATAATAATAATAATAATAATAATAATAATAATAATGATAATAATAATAGTATTAATTATAATAATAGTAATAGTAATAATAATAATAATAGTAATAGTAATAATAATAATAATAATAATAGTAATAATAATAATAATAATAATTATAGTAATAGTAATAATAATAATAATAATAGTAATAGTAATAATAATAATAGTAATAGTAATAGTAATAATAGTAATAATAGTAATAATAATAATAATAATAGTAATAGTAATAATAATAATAGTAATAATAATAATAATAATAATAATAGTAATAATAATAATAATAATAGTAATAATAATAATAATAATAGTAATAGTAATAATAATAAAAATAATAATAATAATAGTAATAATAATTATAATAATAATAGTAATAATAATAATAATAGTAATAATAATAATAATAATAGTAATAGTAATAATAATAATAGTAATAATAATAATAATAATAATAGTAATAATAATAATAATAATAGTAATAGTAATAGTAATAATAATAATAATAGTAATAATAATAATAGTAATAGTAATAATAGTAATAGTAATAATAATAATAATAGTAATAATAATAATAATAGTAATAGTAATAATAATAATAGTAATAATAATAATAATAATAATAGTAATAATAATAATAATAATAGTAATAATAATAATAATAATAGTAATAGTAATAATAATAATAATAATAATAGTAATAATAATTATAATAATAATAGTAATAATAATAATAATAATAATAGTAATAATATTTATAATAATAATAGTAATAATAATAATAATAATAGTAATAGTAATAATAGTAATAGTAATAATAATAATAATAGTAATAATAATAATAATAATAGTAATAATAACAGTAGTAATATAAGAAATGGTATAAGAGTATTAATGAATACAGTGAAAAATTTGCTGAAAAGAAGACATTTTCTTAATTTCCGAATACGGCACACGGCTAATTATGGAAACGGCCCAATTTACTTTTATAGATATTACTTGAAACCTTATTTCATAAATTAAAAATAATAATATAATGACAGATTAAAATTTATAATCACGATAATTACGACGAAACTTTCTGGTAATGTGTGCGTGTGTTTTTGTGGTGGCGAAAAATTTAAAAAAAAAGCGCAAACGAAAAAAAAAAAAGGAAGAAAACAAAGAATTTATTGTTATCGCTCAATCCATGCAAAATTTGCCTCGAGTTATGCAAATGAAGCATTCATTTGAATACAATGGAGCATGCGCAATTGTATTATTTTTGGAATTTGTGCACGATTTTTATTTGCACGCATCGTTGCATAAAAACAGTCAGCTCATAAAGAAGAGTTATTTCACGTCTACCTTCCCTAGGATAATTAATATTAAATATTGTTTGGCTTTACTGGATAAAGTTAACGCTATCAATTTTATTAATTTCTTTTTTATCTTTTGCCAGATCTTCGTATCTTGGGGTTTAGGGTTGTTCTTGTAGTGTGATGGTTAACAAATATTTACAAAATAGGTGATCCGAGTTCGAATTCAGATCGTTTCTGTCTGAATTTGTGAGATGAGGAGTTATCATCATTTATGTTATTATAGGGACAATAACCTTGTGAATTGGTCGGAGAATTTCGATTCTCAGTGGACTCATTGAAACTATACAGTAAAGCGATTTTATGAAAATAAGAAGTCCTACAAGGTTTCATCATTGGTGGCCAAAATCTTCACAGCATATCCGAAATGTGATGAATGGAACCTCCCCAGGAGAATCTGATCAGAAATAGGAGAAGAATAGTGAAGATTTGTTAAGGACACTGGAAGAAGCAAAGCGATATTTATGCTCGAGTTAACCTAGATATATTTGGGAAGGATATTAGAATGATGCAGAATGTCAAATGGCTGTAAACCGCCTGTATACTGCATAAAATGAACTCAGTAAATAGACAACAACAGAAAGATGTTTAAGACAAGGAAGTGTCTTCTCGCCGGACTTTTTCAATCTGTAGAGTAAGGTGATTCTGAGAATTCCATAAAGCCTTTAACATTTCCTTCTCCAACATCCGGGGTATTCTTACCAAATTCTGCAGTATGTAAGCATTCCTCTTAGACAAGTCTCCTGATATATTAGCTCTCTGTGTGACTAACCTTAACTCGTCAATCCCTTCCTCGGATTTCTCGATTCCTGGCTAACTTCCTCTTCTTAGAAAGGAATCTAAAATTCACATGCATTGCCTGGAAGATTATGTCCGCGATCATTTCCCGCTGGCTAAAGATCTCTCTTTAAAATCTCCAAACCATATATATTTGGGAAGGATATTAGAATGATCTAGAACGTAGACGCGCTGTAAAACGCCAGTATACTACATAAAATAAATTTAGTAAATAGGTAGCAACAGAAATATATTTAAAACAAGCATGCGTCTTCTGACCGGACTTATTCAGCTTATAGAGTGAAGCGATTTTGTGAAAATAACATTTTGGCGGTAATAATTGTTTAATGATAGAAGTCTTACTAATTAACCCACAGCTGGGGAGAAGAGGTGGATTCATACCTTTCCCAAGAGTATTTGCGCATGTGAATATAACGAACTCGACTGGAATTGGAACTCCGCTCTCCGATTAACAATTCCGTGTCAATATCCATTACACCACCCACACATTCAAACATACAGCACCTGGCATTCCCAAGCAGTCACCTCTCGAGATACTGACCAGGTTTAACTGCTCAACATCAATCGTCGTACGGGAACCGCTGTTTTAACCTGATGTGACCGTAAGCTTCAGAAATAGGCCAAGAACAATTTGGATCTGTTAAGGACTCTGGGGCAAGCAAAGCGATATTTATATTCAGAATGTTATCAGGAAGAGCAATGCCAATGCAAAGGGATGTATACCTAAGTTTTATAGATTACACAAACTCGTTTTATAAATTACTACGTAAAAGAACTGTTAGATGTTTTAGGTAACCTTGGTCAACTTGGGAAGGATATTAGAATAATCCAGAACCTATACAGAGAGCAAACCGTCTTCATACGGATAGAAAATGAATTCAATGAATATATATAAAAAAATGGAAAGGAGTGTAAAACAATGATAAGTCGTCTCGCCGGATTTATACAATCTTTACAGTGAAAGGATTCTGAGAGAATTATTGGTGGAATTATTACCAAGATCATATATACAGACGAGACAGTAAAGGAAAGCGAGAAGAAAGGATTAAACATCAACTGCAAGAAGACAGAATGCATGGTTGTTAGCAAAAGGGTCAGCCCAGAATGCAAATTACAAATTGAAGATGCCAAAATCAAACAAGTAGAAATATCTGGGAGGTGTTTTAACGGAGGACAAAAATGTGACATCGAAATCCGAAGGCATATTCGCTTAGCTACAGGCGCCTTCCAGAACCTAAGCAAAGTATTAAGAAACAGGAATATTTCCTTAGAAACAAAGAAAAGAGTGATGAACTTCTATGTAATATCAATCCTCCTATATGGCAGTGAATGCTGGACAATCTCCTCATGTTTTTCAAAAGATAAACAAAGTATTAAGGAACAGGAAGATTTGGTTAGAAACAAAGAAAAGAGTGATAAACTTCTATGTAATATCAATCCTCCTATATGGCAGTGAATGCTGGACAATCTCCTCATGTCTTCCAAAAGCTAAACAAAGTATTAAGAATCAGGAAGATTTCGTTAGAAAGAAAGAAAAGAGTGATGCACTTCTATGTAATATCAATCCTCCTATATGGCAGTGAATGCTGGACAATCTCCTCATGTCTTCCGAAAGCTAAACAAAGTATTAAGAAACAGGAAGATTTCGTTAGAAAGAAATAAAAGTGTGATGAACTTCTATGTAATATCAATCCTCCTATATGGCAGTGAATGCTGGACAATCTCCTCATGTCTTCCAAAAGCTAAACAAAGTATTAAGAAACAGGAAGATTTCGTTAGAAAGAAATAAAAGTGTGATGAACTTCTATGTAATATCAATCCTCCTATATGGCAGTGAATGCTGGACAATCTCCTCATGTCTTCCAAAAGCTAAACAAAGTATTAAGAAACAGGAAGATTTCGTTAGAAAGAAATAAAAGTGTGATGAACTTCTATGTAATATCAATCCTCCTATATGGCAGTGAATGCTGGACAATCTCCTCATGTCTTCCAAAAGCTAAACAAAGTATTAAGAAACAGGAAGATTTCGTTAGAAAGAAATAAAAGTGTGATGAACTTCTATGTAATATCAATCCTCCTATATGGCAGTAAATTCTAGACATTCTCTTCACAGAAATAACAAGAAATGTTGTTCTACAGAAGGATGATGAGGATTCCATGGACTGAACATGTGAGCAACGACGAAGTTTTAGAGAAAATGAAAACTGAAATGATACTTAAAACCAGAAAGTGACATTTGAAGTTAGTAGGGCATATAACGAAGTAAGAGGGCTTGGAAAATCTGACGCGCACAGGACAGACTGAATGCAAATAGTGACAGAAAAATAAACGCATTACTTACCTAACAAAATTGTGCGAATGGATGCTAGAAAAGTTGTTAGGAGTGATAGCAACAACAAAAACATTACTAAGAGCTACCTAGAACAGGAAGTTTGAAGAGCCATGATCGCCAATATGTCTTAAAGGGTAGCGGTACACAGCAAAATAATTGTGAGTTTAATCCTTGGGAAAGTTAGGCGATATCCCTAGATATAGAATAATCTAACCTCGTAGAGTAAATAAAGGGCTCAGGGGAAAATTCACTAAATATTACACGGTTTGTTAAGCACATGAGAAAGGCTTTGATTGGTTGGTTGATTTTGTTTAGCGGCATATCAACACCACTATGGGTTATTTAATGCCGAAATCTAAATATTTTGAACAGAAATTTATGGCTTCAACTAAATATATTTTGAACGCAACTGTATGCCTTCAATTTTGGTTGGTTGATTTTGTTTAGCGGCATATCAACACCTCTATGGGTTATTTAATGCCGAAATCTAAGTATTTTTTTTATCGGTATCGAGCAAGGTTGTAAAGCCACTAAAACAGTGGTTACAGTGTGCGGAATAATTAAAATCAGAAACATTAATAATGAGCGGAAGAGGAAAGAGTAATCAGGAGGACAGTAGATAGCGATTGACATTGCATTTAAATTTTTTCAGATTAATGTTGGGTGGAATGCATGGGGCGGAAGGGATTTCCACAAACGAGAAGTGCGAGAAAATAAACTGTTAGCATAGAACTTACGGCTCCACCTAGCCAGGTCATCTGTAAAATGTTGAGATCTCGATACCAGTCTAGTACTGCGCTTAAATTAAAAAAGACTAGGTAACTAAGTATTTATTAAAAAAGGCACAGAGATGCAAACGTACGGTGGTGGGAAAGTGACTGAAGCTGAGCGATCAGATCAGGACCAATAATATTGCTTATACTGCTTTGGATCTTATCAAGGAGCATAAGGTAAATAGCATGGGCCCCGTGACATATGTAGCAGCAATATTCAAAGCATGGACGAATCGTATACCTGTAGATATGTAAGATAGATTCCAGGGAGAAATATTGCCTCACACGAAGTGATCTGAAGTTTCACTACTGTCTTTCCACTTCATGTCAGCTGAGAACTTAAGTTCGAGAAAGCGGCACGAGTAACTTTCTGGGAGGTTAGCATTAGCCATGCAGATGGAAGTCAGAGAGTGGTCTTTCAGATGACTAATGGAGACAAGCCGACCAGATGTGAACACCACGAAGACAAAGAACAAAATAAATAAAAAAGTCGTGCTCTTCGCATAGGCTCTGCACATCGTGTCCGAGTACGGAATCAAACCTCCGCAATGAAAGCGACACTGGCCAATCAAAAAAGTTCCCATCGGAAAAGGAGCCCCCCCCCCCTGGGGACTATCCGATGACAATCAGCAGTTGCGGACCGGCGGGTCACCGGTTGATACGAGGAGCCTGCCTCTGCTACTGCTGTCGCCACCGCTTCTAAACATGATCTCTCGTCTCAACGACCGTTATAACACCCAGGCTTGACTAACAATAACGGCTATTCAACTTCGACATGACAACATCTCGACCTCGTCACCTCAGCAAATACCAACCAAGAAATCGCCCCAACACTACCTCGGCAATCCACCGCCGTCGCATTAGCATACTCGACTCGTTTACAAGGCATTCCCTTCAGAGTCGCCACCGCGACCCCCGTTTCGCAGAACAGGCTTACAAATCACACGCTAATCTGAAAACACCTCGTCACCTCAGCAATCCAACGCAGTAACCTCGTCATACCTGACTTATTACAAGGCATTCCATTGCTGTCGTCTCCGCGGCCCCGTTCCATAGAACAGGCCCACCAACCACAAAAATGACTTACCACCGTAACCTCGATCAACCAACACGTGCACCAACCATATCCTGTGACCCCGTACAGGCCAGCACAAGAAATAGACCAACTCCCGGCGTTTCTCTTCAGCCTGATCGCCATCCTGACAATCAGCCATTGAAACGGATATTTCACCTACGTTCGACATATCTGTACGACACACTAAACAATAAACGTTGTTCAAAATCTAATCCTCGTTATTCTTTTTTCTCGCAACCAAACGCTTATTATAACACCATAAGTTACCCCAGTTAACCACGGACTTGAGGTCGTTTTGGACCTCAACTGCCATATACTTTTGGTAATTTTTATATTCAGGGTGTCCATAAAGTTCGTGTGCAATTTAAAAAATGTATAACTTTATTTGTATTTGCGATAGAAATAATCTGTAAAAAATATTATAAAGTTTACTGTACCTAGTTTTAAGTATAGCTAAAATAACTAATGTGATTTCAGGCATTACTGTAAATCAGTTGGCAAATGCTTCCGTGAACTGCAAAATCGTATAACCCTTTGTATTGCTAATGATGGATGATAAGTGGAAACTTAAATAAAATTTCAATAAAACCTTAAAAAATATAGATTTACTTCTTTCTAATCCTTTTTACAAATTATTTCTATCGCAAATACAAATAAAGTTATACATTTTTGAAAGTGGACACGAACTTTATGGACACCTGTATAAAATGTATTGCTGGTATTTTTACTATAAAAACTTATTTTTATACTTTCATAGTGTTCTGTTTTGGTTTTGGGGTTCACTATTTTCCCATATCTGGGACTCTAACAGGTGCTACCAACTCTGGTCAAGGTGTACTTGGGAACAACAACAATTAAGAGGTGGTTCCATTGTCCTCAGGACCTCCAGTTTCCAGATCAGTGTCCTTGCTTCCGGATGTAGTTTATCGTCATACCCAGGATCCTGGATAAAGCAAGGGAAACAAGGACCGAAGCGTTATGACAATAACAACATAGATAGGAAAAATATAATCTCATCTCTTCCACACCCACGAGCTGTGGATAAGAGCGGGTCCTTTAGCAGAAGTTGGAGACTAGTTTAGTGGGAGAAATTAGAATTCAAAACTAAGCCACTTCAAGCTGTATAATATAAAACAAACAAAAAACAAGATCAATTTCCGAAACTATGGATAATCCCAATTGGAGAGTAATTATCCATCAACGGACACCCCCTAAAATAGATGGATGATGTCGAGATTTTAATATGGGTCTTTTTCTGAAAGCCAAACAACAAACACGATTCATTTAACCGAAAATATTTAACAAAGGGCAATAATTCATCAGATATTTGCTGAGTTTAGAAACCTGTTGCTGTTGATTGTATGAAAATTCGAATTTCCAGTAAAATTGTTTTAAATTCAATGAAATCAAAATACATATTCTGATAATCTTGAGACAGACTTAAAAAAAATGTAGTGTCACATCGAAAACATTTGGTAAACTACAATAGTGAATTCCAGCCTGAATAATAATTAAGAATGCTTCGAAAAATAAGAAAATAAACCAGTAAAAGTAAATACCAGACAAAACATAATAATAAAGTTTGACAATTCTTCATCTAATAAAAAATGAAGATGAAAGTAAATACCAATCGAAAATTAATAATGGTTGACAATTCTTCATCTAACAAAATAAGTAGATGTAAGTAAATACCAATCGAAAATTAATAATAATGGCTTGCTATTCTTCATCTTATAAGAAATGAAGATGAAAGTAAATACCAATCGAAAATTAATAATAATGGTTGACAATTCTTCATCTAATAAAAATGAAAATGAAGTAAATACCAATCGAAAATTAATAATAATGGTTGACAATTCTTCATCTAATAAAAATGAAAATGAAGTAAATACCAATCGAAAATTAATAATAATGGTTGACAATTCTTCATCTAATAAAAATTAAGATGAAAGTAAATGCCAATCGAAAATTAATAATAATGGTTGACAATTCTTCATCTAATAAAAATGAAAATGAAGTAAATACCAATCGAAAATTAATAATAATGGTTGACAATTCTTCATCTAATAAAAAGGAAGATGAAAGTAAATACCAATCGAAAATTAAAAATAATGGTTGACAATTCTTCATCTAATAAAAATGAAAATGAAGTAAATACCAATCAAAAATTAATAATAATGGTTGATAATTCTTCATCTAATAAAAATTAAGATGAAAGTAAATACCAATCGAAAATTAATAATAATGGTTGACAATTCTTCATCTAATAAAAATAAAAATGAAGTAAATACCAATCGAAAATTAATAATAATGGTTGACAATTCTTCATCTAATAAAAAGGAAGATGAAAGTAAATACCAATCGAAAATTAATAATAATGGTTGACAATTCCTCTTCTAATAAAAAAAGAAGATGAAAGTAAATACCAATCGAAAATTAATAATAATGGTTGACAATTCTTCATCTAATAAAAAGTAAGATGAAAGTAAATACCAATCGAAAATTAATAATAATGGTTGACAATTCTTCATCTAAGAAAATAAGTAGATGTAAGTAAATACCAATCGAAAATTAATAATAATGGCTTGCTATTCTTCATCTTATAAAAAATGGAGATGAAAGCAAATACCAATCGAAAATTAGTAATAATGGTTGACAATTCTTCATCTAATAAAAATGAAAATGAAGTAAATACCAATCGAAAATTAATAATAATGGTTGACAATTCCTCTTCTAATAAAAAAAGAAGATGAAAGCAAGTACCAATCGAAAATTAATAATAATGGTTGACAATTCTTCATCTAAGAAAATAAGTAGATGTAAGTAAATACCAATCGAAAATTAATAATAATGGCTTACTATTCTTCATCTTATAAAAAATGGAGATGAAAGCAAATACCAATCGAAAATTAGTAATAATGGTTGACAATTCTTCATGTCATCAAATCTGTGGACTGAAGTAAATTCTTGTCAAAAATTTAAAATAACTGTTGACAATTTACATAGACGCTATATTTACTAATATATTTCTAAGTCATTTTGGACAACTCTGTAATAAAATAATAAATGTAGTGAAATATAAATATCCCCTTCATCCAACTGATTTGCGATCTCGCTAGGTTCCTTGTTTTTTTTAACCAACTTTTATCCTAGAACTGGTTTTATAATTATGACGTAGAGCTTTTGTTTTTCATTAATATTAATTTTAACTAAACTTGATTTTTCATTCTTTTTTTTTTCATTCTATTCATATCGGTTTTTCTCATACGCATCCAATCAAATAATCTGTCATATTCCAGTAAATATTTCATGTCTAATGACTCAACAGGACAGAAGACACAGTTATTCTGTGGGATTTTAGCGGAGCGGATGAAGGAGGAAATTTGCAAAATGAAAGGGAGAAAAAAACTTCAACGAAACTTACCCAGTAAATGGCGGCAAAAGCAAATCAACGTTGTTTCCGGTCCACTGAAAAGACGCCTGCTTCCTCCGCGGGAACGGCTGGGGAAAGGGACGATTTTGTTTACCGAACACTGACATTGTTACCGGCCCCGATGAATAGTTCAACAAAACAGCAGGAGGCTGTTCTATGAAAATCTGACAAGCTGAAATACTCTTAAAGATAGCGATAAAAAATATATAAAAAGATTTTGTGGCGTGGCAAAAGATTAAAATTGAAAAAAGAATAGGAAGGACAAAAGAAAATATTTTTAAAAAAAAAAAGAAGGAAATAATTAAAAATACCGGAAAGGCGAAGAAGAATTTGAAGAAAGAGAAGAAGAAATTGCGTTCCCTAAAAAAATTGATCATAATAGTCTTTGCTTTATTCATTTTACCCCAAGCAAGGCAATAAAGCCACTAAGACGCAAGATGTTACTGGGTGTTAGAGAATACGAGAAGAAATATACTATTAATGAGGACAATGAAAGAATAAGAATATTGATTGACATTGCATTTACACGGTGGTTTGAGGATAGATATGAACTGAAAATATATATATATATATATATATATATATATATATATATATATATATATATATATATGTATATATATATATATAAGGACAGGAATTAAAAAGACATAAGATAACAATTGATATTGCATTTATATTTTTGAAGATCAAAGTTGACTGGGAAGCAATGACCCGGACGAAATTCCACGAATGAGAAGTGTGAGAGAAGAAACTGTTAGCATAGGACTTTCGGTTATATCTAGTCATTCTAACTCTACAATGATGACATCTTGCTGCCAATCTCATACTGCGTTGAAATTAATGAAATCTAGGTACCATACGGAAAGTAATATTGATTTTGAGTAATACAAAAATGTGGCACAGGGCCAAAAGTGAGAGTGAGGAAGGCTGGTCTTCAATCTGTCTTATCTTTAACTTTGCTAGCCACAATTGCTGACCCAAACATACTACAGTATTCCTTACACCAACACAACACATTCTTACTTGCCATTCTTAATACAGTCACCACAGTACCTCGGGTCTCTACGTAATCCTACCATAGAGAAAAGTTCACCAGAAAAGTTATCATGAAAGAATTTATAGAAAAGGCACAGGGAAGATAAGGGGAAAGAAACTAAAGCCGAGATGCCAGGCCATGATTAATAACATTGCAGATTCTTTTATGGATTTTATGATGAATCTCTAAAATCATAGCAGGAGCATCAGACCAGATGTGGAAGCAATATTAAAAGCAAAGACGAATGGTATACTAATAAACATGTAAAATAGATGCTTGGCGGCCACAGTCTTAGCAACATAATATGTGCAGATAACACTCTGTTGATAGCAGACTCAGAAAGGAAACTACAGGAAATTGTACAAAATGTAGGGATGAAAAGCGAGGAGAAAGGACAGAATAATATGTTTGGTTGCCAGCAAAAGGAACAGCAAAAGGAAAAGCAGCCCAACCAGCAAATTAAAACGTAAAGATACCAAAATAAAAACAAGTGCAAAAATTTAAATATTTGGTTTGGTTTGTTTTGTTTTACGGCATATCAACCTCAATTAATCATTCAATGCCAACAACTTTTTTTGTTTTGTCAAAAATCTATTTTTGTTAATATTTTTTTCTTAAAAATGCATAGCTGGTAATATTATTTTATCAAAAACGTATAGCTGGTAATATTATTTTTTTCAAAAACTTATAGCTGAAAATATTATTTTTTCAAAAACGTATAGCTGAAAATATTATTTTTTTCAAAAACATATAGCTGGTAATATTATCTTTCTCAAAAACGTATAGCTGGTAATATTATTTTTCAAAAACTTATAGCTGCTAATATTATTTTTCAAAAACGTATAGCAGCTAATATTATTTTTCAAAAACGTATAGCTGGTAATATTATTTTTTCAAAAACGTATAGCTGAAAATATTTTTTCCAAAAACGTATAGCTGGTAATATTATTTTTAAAAACGTATAGCTGGTCATATTATTTTTTCAAAAACTTATAGCTGGTAATATTATTTTTTCAAAAACGTATAGCTGCTAATATTATTTTTCAAAAACATATAGCTGGTAATATTATTTTTTCAAAAACTTATAGCTGCTAATATTATTTTTTCAAAAAAGTATAGCTAGTAATATTAATTTTCAAAAATGTATAGATGGTAATATAATTTTTGTTAATAATTCTTTACAAAGTATTTCTGGTATTAAAACCTATTTTCAAACTTTATCATGCTTTTAACCTTTATTTCGGGGTTAACTATTTGCCCATAGAGTGGACCCTAAGAGGTGCTACCATCTCGGGTCAGGGTGGACCTGGGAACACCAGCAATTAAGAGGTGGTTCCACGCTCCTCAAAACATCTTGATCAGCGGAATTGCTGTTGGACCTAGTTTATCGTCATACCCGGGACACGGATGTAGTTCATCGTCATACCCAGGACGCGGATGTAGTTCATCGTCATACCCAGGACGCGGATGTAGTTCATCGTCATACCCAGGACGGTAAATATTGAAAAAGTGTTTTAACAGAAGATACAGAAATACGAAGGCGCAATGGGATAGCAAAAGATGGCTTCCAAAAGTTAAGCAAAGCATTACGAAACCGAAAAATATAGTTAGACCAAAGAAAAGAGTACTTAACTGTCATGCAAAATTACCCCCCCCCCGTTATAAGGCAATGAATTCTGGACAATCTCCTCACAGATGTAGAGGAGACTTGAAGCAAAATAGATATCGCTCTACGCAAAAATGCCGAGTACACCATGGACTGAACACTTGAAGCAAAAGAAACAAAGGAAAAGAGTACTGAACTGTGATGTAATTTTCAATCCTCCTATATGACAGTGAATGCTGGACAAACGCCTCACATATGAAGCAATAACTTCAGAGAAACGATACAAGGAAAAGAGTATTGAACTGGTACGTAATTTTCAGTCCCCCTATATGGAAGTGAATGCTGGACAATCTCCTCTCATATGACATGAAACAAGAGATACAAGGAAAAGAGTACTGAACTCTTACGTAATTTACAATCCTCTTATATAGCAGTGAATGCTGGACAATCTAGTCAGGTATGAAAAAGTGACTTGTGGGAAGCGATTCAAGGAGAAGAGTACTGAACTGTTACGTAATTTTTAATATTCCTATATGGAAGTGATACTTGACAATCTCCGCACATATGAAGAAATAACATGAAGGAAGCGATACAACCTCTTAATTTCTGGTGTTCCGAGATCCACCCTGACCCGGGGTGGCAGCACCTGTTAGGGTCCCAGCTATAATAGTTAACGCTCAAACTATGAAAGTGAAAAAATAAGTTTTAATATCAGAATACTTACCAGCAATAGATTTTTGAAGAAAAATTATTATCAGCAATACAGTCTTGAAAACAAAAATATTACCAGTAATACATATTTAAAAAAAATATTAGCAATAAAAATTTTGTTGTCATTAAATAACCCATTGAGGTGTTGATATGCCACAAAACAAACCAAATCCTTCTCCTCATGTGAGCTTCTATCGAAATGAAGTGAGGATTTACAAAAACAAGAAACTCAATATGCTCTTATTGAAACTCATAAAAAATTCACTTAAATGGTAGCCGGCCAAATAATACTTTTATAAGAAATTTGAAGGGTTTTTTTTTTAATTTTTTAAACTACTGGATGAGTGTGTATCTCCGCTAGTACAGGTGACTGGGGGATGCTGATCTGGGAAAAATAAGTATTTATTTGAATTACTTTTATGGTGTTTCCTATCAATAACTCGGCAAAAATAAAAGCGAAAATTAGTTTTAAAAATGTGAGGGCAAAATTCAGCTTTCACCGCGAAAAAAAAAATGGAATTTAATATAATTGGTAACTGCGTGAATCATTCAGTACGTTTTTATTTGGTCGAGTTTTCTCGGACATTAATGAGTCAATAACATCAGCAATTGCGGTCCTGCATCGGTTAGAGTGGCATCCTGTGCCATAACACAGTTGGTCAAGGGAGGAGGTTGCGTAAGGGCTCCATGTCCAGAGAAGTAGATCCCTGCTGAGGTCTTGTTTTGCTCGTCATCAGTGTCCTGCAAAACGTATTTTGCGTTCGTACAACATTGTATGAATATCAGAGATGGGTCCATAGAGCTGTGATTTAGTTGGATGTTGTCTCCAAGAGATGTTAAGTATAGCTTTCACCATACGAGAGTAGGTTCCATCAAGCTTAGAATCAAGGGTTTAATATTCTAGGGATATCACAGATGGGTCCATAGAGCTGTGATTTAGTTGGATGTTGTCTCCAAGAGATGTTAAGTATAGATCTTTCTATCCGAGTGTAGGTTCCATCAAGCTTAGAATCAACTGTTTAAGATCGTAGAAATATCACAGATGGGTCCATAGAGCTGTGATTTAGTTGGATGTTGTCCCCAAGAGATATTAAGTATATCTCTCACCATCCGAGTGTAGATTGCACCAATCTTAGACTCAAGGGTTTAAGATTCTAGGGATATCACAGATGGGTCTATAGAGCTGTGATTTAGTTGGATTTTGTCTCCAATAGATGTTAAGTATAGCTCTCTTCCATCCGAGTGTAGGTTCCATCAAGTTTAGAATCAAGGGTTTAAGATTGTAGAAATATCACAGATGGGTCCATAGAGCTGTGATTTAGTTGGATGTTGTCCCCAAGAGATATTAAGTATATCTCTCACCATCCGAGTGTAGATTGCACCAATCTTAGACTCAAGGGTTTAAGATTCTAGGGATATCACAGATGGGTCCATAGAGCTGTGATTTAGTTGGATGTTGTCTCCAATAGATGTTAAGTATAGCTCTCTTCCATCCGAGTGTAGGTTCCATCAAGTTTAGAATCAAGGGTTTAAGATTGTAGAAATATCACAGATGGGTCCATAGAGCTGTGATTTAGTTGGATGTTGTCTCCAAGAGATGTTAAGTATAGCTCTCTTCCATCCGAGTGTAGGTTCCATCAAGATTAGAATCAAGGGTTGAAGATTGTAGAAATATCACCGATGGGTCCATAGAGCTGTGATTTAGTTAGATGTTGTCTCCAAGAGATGTTAAGTATAGCTCAGCATCTGAGGGTAGGTTCATCAAGATGTGACTCTAGGGTTTAAGATTGTAGAAATATCAGAGATGGGTCCATAGAGCTGGGATTTAGTTGATAATAAGATGTACGGTAAGAACGAATCTTCAATCCGTCATATAACTTTTATTAGTCTTTTGCAATAATTGATTTTTATTATTAGTTATTGCTATTAACGACTTTTTTTAGTCGAATTTATATATTACACTCTATGAGAAGTAAATGTGTATAGAAAAAATACAGTATATATATATATATATATATATATATATATATATATATATATATATATATATATATATATATATATATATATATATGACTTGGTGATATCTGCATCCACTTTGGGTTTTAGGAGATATAGATAAGTATGTATACACTAATTATGGATGCAGAAAATTTGCAGACCTCATTAAAAGGCCCTTAATCACGATAAAAATTAATTTTTCCTAATTCTTCATTTTTTTGCGGGGGGAGTACGGCAAAGTAGGTAGGGTTGAGAGCATTTCAGCACCTCTTCATTTAAATGAAACACTGAAATCGTATGTTGATATTCCTAAGGTCGACGGTGAAAACGATGCTTATCTTAAATTTGCTAAACTTACCAAAATCTATTATTACTATTTCTTCTATTTTAGGATGAGACGTTTTTTGGCAATGTTAGGTGTGTCAATGTAAAGGGTGGGTGTGTCCAGCTTAAACCCACAATCTGTAACTGATTGATTGATTAGTTATATTTTACGGCTTATCAACATGTTTCAGGTCATCTGAAGACAGAAAATATACTTTTTTAAGAGGTAAAATTTTTATAGAGATAAAAAATTATTTATTGTTACAAGTCCTACTAAATAACCCATTGCTTGGGATAGGGTAAAAAGTGATTTCATACCTCTCCCAAGGGTATTTACGCGTAACTGAATATAATGAACCCGGCTAAAACTGGAACCCGGCTCTCATGTTTCCTTCCATTACGCCACCCTCACATCCAACCTTACAACATCTGATATTCCCAAGTCGTCACCCATACTAACCAATCCGACATTGTTTAACGTAGGTGATCAGACACGAAGCGGTGTTTCAACGACATATAGCCCATCACATCCAACCTTAGAACCCCACCTATTGCCTAACGGTCCCCCATCAAGATACTGACCAGGCTCGATGTTGCTTACATTTGGTGATCAGATGCGAACCGGAATTTCAAGGTGATATATCGGTTAGACCATTACACGGCCCACACGTTCAAGGTTACAGTACTGGTATTCCCAAGCGGTCACCCATCTAGGTACTGACCAGGTTCGACGATGCTTAACTTTTGACTTAATTGGTCTGTGAGTATCAGGAGACGACAAAATAATTGACAAAATTTATTTTATTGTGGCGATAAAACATGCGACCCAAGTGAATTGCTCTGAGAGAGAGAGAGAGAGAGAAGCTTTACCTCTGTCTATCCTTCTCTCTCTCCTCTATCTCTATATATAGACAAAGCAGGAGAGGAAAAACAGAAACAAAGTGAGAGAGAGAGAGAGAGGGATAAAGAGAGAGGGAGAAAAAAGAGGGATAGCTCGGTAGCTAGATATGAACAGACTGAGATAGATAGATAGATAGATAGATAGATAGATAGATAGATAGATAGATAGATAGAAATTGCCTTAGAAATGAATAGACTGAGATAGAAAGATATAGACATAGAAATAAACAGACTGAGATAGATAGATAGATAGATAGATAGATAGATAGATAGATAGAGAGATATGAACAGATTGAGATAGCTAGCTATATGGATAGATAGATTTGAGGTACTAATCAATAACAAGATACTAGAGCGCGTAGCAAAAAACAACCTCTTCAGCGACAAACAGTCTGGGGTTCGGTCGGCCCGATCCAATGTCGACAGCCTAAAAACCATCGCTCACATAATCAGCGAGGGACTTGATGATGAAAAACTCTTCAAGAACCATAGCAATGGATATCCCAAAAGCTCTCGACAAGGTGTGGCATAAAGGCTTACTCCAAAAGCTCTTTAGTCATGGAATCACTGGAAGGCTCTTCTCGATCATAAAATCCTTTTGAACGAGTATAGGTCCCCTGAAGTTAGTAATTAATGGCATGTCCTTCTAAGGCCTAACAGTCAACGCAGACGTGTCACAATGGTCACTTTCGGACCAACCCTCTTTTTGATCGGCATAAATGATCTACCTAAGGATATACTCAGATCATTTGTAAACATCTATGCCGATAATATGACTATATATGGGTGCACCTCTAAAACTTAGGATGGTCGGAGAGTTGGCGACTGATTTCTCTTCCGATCATTCACAGACCATCTGATGGGGTAAAAACCGGCTCGTTTCATTCAATCGCTCGAAGACCAAGCTTGTTACATTCCATCATCGCCGAACTGACCCGTAACTAACACCAGTCCGGATTAACGGAGGTCCTCTCGTGGAAGAACCGTAACTTAAAAGACATTTAGGCCTCAAACCCGACCTCAAGTGGAACTCTTACATACGATCTATTGTTAAAGATGCAGATAAAATGGTCGACCTAGTAATTACCTGACCCCACATGCTATCCTCTACCTTTAAAAGAGCCGGACAAGACCAAAAATGAAGTACTGTTGTCATATTAGGGTTTGAACTGCCCAGAGCAAACTCTGTACCGCCCTAGTAAGTACTTAACACTTTCTGCTATCCTCTAGATTTAAAAGAGACGGAACAGACCAAAAATGAAGTACTGTTGTCATATTTGGGTTTGAACTGCCCAGACCAAACTCTGTACCGCCCTAGTAAGTACTTAACACTTTCTGCTATCCTCTAGCTTTAAAAGGACAGAACAGACCAAAAATGAAGTACTGTTGTCATATTTGGGTTTGAACTGCCCAGACCAAACTCTGTACCGCCCTAGGAAGTACTTAACACTTTCTGCTATCCTCTAGCTTTAAAAGAGACGGAACAGACCAGAAATGAAGTACTGTTGTCATATTTGGGTTTGAACTGCCCAGACCAAACTCTGTACCGCCCTAGTAAGTACTTAACACTTTCTGCTATCCTCTAGCTTTAAAAGAGCCGGAACAGACCAAAAATGAAGTACTGTTGTCATATTTGGGTTTGAACTGCCCAGACCAAACTCTGTACCACCCTAGTAAGGACTTAACACTTTCTGCTATCCTCTAGCTTTAAAAGAGACGGAACAGACCAAAAATGAAGTACTGTTGTCATATTTGGGTTTGAACTGCCCAGACCAAACTCTGTACCGCCCTAGTAAGTACTTAACACTTTCTGCTATCCTCTAGCTTTAAAAGGACGGAACAGACCAAAAATGAAGTACTGTTGTCATATTTGGGTTTGAACTGCCCAGATCAAACTCTGTACCGCCCTAGTAAGTACTTAACACTTTCTGCTATCCTCTAGCTTTAAAAGAGCCGGAACAGACCAAAAATGAAGTACTGTTGTCATATTTGGGTTTGAACTGCCCAGACCAAACTCTGTACCACCCTAGTAAGGACTTAACACTTTCTGCTATCCTCTAGCTTTAAAAGAGACGGAACAGACCAAAAATGAAGTACTGTTGTCATATTTGGGTTTGAACTGCCCAGACCAAACTCTGTAGCGCCCTAGTAAGTACTTAACACTTTCTGCTATCCTCTAGCTTTAAAAGAGACGGAACAGACCAAAAATGAAGTACTGTTGTCATATTTGGGTTTGAACTGCCCAGACCAAACTCTGTACCGCCCTAGTAAGTACTTAACACTTTCTGCTATCCTCTAGCTTTAAAAGAGACGGAACAGACCAAAAATGAAGTACTGTTGTCATATTTGGGTTTGAACTGCCCAGATCAAACTCTGTACCGCCCTAGTAAGTACTTAACACTTTCTGCTATCCTCTAGCTTTAAAAGAGACGGAACAGACCAAAAATGAAGTACTGTTGTCATATTTGGGTTTGAACTGCCCAGACCAAACTATGTACCGCCCTAGTAAGTAATTAACACTTTAGGCTATCCTCTAGCTTTAAAAGAGCCGGAACAGACCAAAAATGAAGTACTGTTGTCATATTTGGGTTTGAACTGCCCAGACCAAACTCTGTAGCGCCCTAGTAAGTACTTAACACTTTCTGCTATCCTCTAGCTTTAAAAGAGACGGAACAGACCAAAAATGAAGTACTGTTGTCATATTTGGGTTTGAACTGCCCAGACCAAACTCTGTAGCGCCCTAGTAAGTACTTAACACTTTCTGCTATCCTCTAGCTTTAAAAGAGACGGAACATACCAAAAATGAAGTACTGTTGTCATATTTGGGTTTGAACTGCCCAGACCAAACTCTGTAGCGCCCTAGTAAGTACTTAACACTTTCTGCTATCCTCTAGCTTTAAAAGAGACGGAACAGACCAAAAATGAAGTACTGTTGTCATATTTGGGTTTGAACTGCCCAGACCAAACTCTGTAGCGCCCTAGTAAGTACTTAACACTTTCTGCTATCCTCTAGCTTTAAAAGAGACGGAACAGACCAAAAATGAAGTACTGTTGTCATATTTGGGTTTGAACTGCCCAGACCAAACTCTGTACCGCCCTAGTAAGTACTTAACACTTTCTGCTATCCTCTAGCTTTAAAAGAGACGGAACAGACCAAAAATGAAGTACTGTTGTCATATTTGGGTTTGAACTGCCCAGACCAAACTCTGTAGCGCCCTAGTAAGTACTTAACACTTTCTGCTATCCTCTAGCTTTAAAAGAGACGGAACAGACCAAAAATGAAGTACTGTTGTCATATTTGGGTTTGAACTGCCCAGACCAAACTCTGTAGCGCCCTAGTAAGTACTTAACACTTTCTGCTATCCTCTAGCTTTAAAAGAGACGGAACAGACCAAAAATGAAGTACTGTTGTCATATTTGGGTTTGAACTGCCCAGACCAAACTCTGTACCGCCCTAGTAAGTACTTAACACTTTCTGCTATCCTCTAGCTTTAAAAGAGACGGAACAGACCAAAAATGAAGTACTGTTGTCATATTTGGGTTTGAACTGCCTAGACCAAACTCTGTACCGCCCTAGTAAGTACTTAACACTTTCTGCTATCCTCTAGCTTTAAAAGAGACGGAACAGACCAAAAATGAAGTACTGTTGTCATATTTGGGATTCAGCTGCCCAGACCGCAATTTCCAGCCTTGACAGAGTTCAAAAGCTTGTTCGAGCCCTTATGGGTGACGAATTATTCTCCACCCTTCAATCTCACTCGCACAGACCGGGTGTGGTTAAGCCTCTCACTTCTCTACCGCTGCTTCTATGGAACGTGCTCATATGAATTACATTCCCCGTTCTCGCCAAGTCAATCAGTCACGACAAGGACACACCATGCCACTTGCATAGTAACAAACCCACCCACATTCCCTCCGTAAGTTCCATTTGAGCTTCTTCTTCCAGTGAACCATGCCCTGTGAAACCGGCACCCAACAGGATGTTTCCACGATAACTTCAGTCTTAACTTATTCAAGGCTAGGGTAAGACATTATCTTCTGCTCCTATATAGAGAAATGTCCTCCAAACGTAACCCTCTATCTTGAGTAGCCCCCGGGCCTTGTCAAGAGTTAGGCTTACTGTAAAAAAAAAAGATAAATTGATGGCGAATTAATGTGCAATGAGAATAAAGCTTCTAAATGTGGATAATGGTACGTGATCGCTGTGAAAGATAATAATGTCAATGTCCATTTGTAATTGCGTCACTGGTAAAAGCAGCTTGCCTTAGCGCTTGTGGTAATGTATTTAGTTGGGTGTAATGAAGAGTGAAGGAGAATCAGAGGGTGCCAATGAGAAGACAGGAATGCCTCATTGCCAACATAGCTGATCGCTGTAACAGTGAGAAATGACGCCAACGCCATCTGTTGTAAAGCAAGAAAATAAGAAGTGTTGAATCCTTAATCAAGAAAGACAACTCTTTAAATCTGTCACCCCAGATTTGGAATGGTTGAAATACTTGTTCCTCTATCCGACGACCGAAATATAAAAAGGATATTATTTGAGATATATTAACTGTATCAATCTAAATAGTAATATTATAAATGCAGATAATGTAAATTCCGCGCCTTGAGGCTAGTGTATTGGTGATGATGGCGGGACTATGCTGATGATATAAGTATTCATATTTAGGATGAGGATAATCTTGAAATAAAATAAACTTTTTTCACCAGGTGTCTGAAAAGTAATATTTTATGATTAGACATTTTAGACGACTTTATTTGTCTTTGTGTCAAGGTTGGAGATTCTCAGATCAGTTTTTTTTTCTCTACGGCTTGAAGCTTATTTAAAGCCAGTGAAAATTATTTATATTGCTCGGACTATCATCCTCATCTTTGTCGCCATATTTATCACAAAGTTTCGGCCGTTTTACGCTCCGGCCTTCTTCAGGTGGTTGGAATGTCGAACTGAACCCTTTATTTCGTTCGCTGGGGTAGACTGTTCTAGTTCCACGTGTCATGTCTAATGTCTAATGGGTGTCAGTTATCAATTATCTCCTGTTAATTGCCCATTCCAAATTGTCCAATGCTTTAAACAGGTATTGAACTCAAACTCTTTGGGTCCTGTTACTGGATCTAAATAAATCTGTGTTACGTGTCCTGAAGGAGATAATTAATTCCCCTCTCCGAGTTCTCCACTGCCTTAACCAGGTATTGAACTCACACTCTTTGGGTCCTGCCACTGGGTCTAACGCCATTATCCACTATGCTACATGTCCTTAAGGAGATAATTAATTCCCCTCTCCGAGTTCTCCACTGCCTTAACCAGGTATTGAACTCACACTCTTTGGGTCCTGCCACTGGGTCTAACGCCATTATCCACTATGCTACATGTCCTTAAGGAGATAATTAATTCCCCTCTCCGAGTTCTCCACTGCCTTAACCAGGTATTGAACTCACACTCTTTGGGTCCTGCCACTGGGTCTAACGCCATTATCCACTATGCTACATGTCCTTAAGGAGATAATTAATTCCCCTCTCCGAGTTCTCCACTGCCTTAACCAGGTATTGAACTCACACTCTTTGGGTCCTGCCACTGGGTCTAACGCCATTATCCACTATGCTACATGTCCTTAAGGAGATAATTAATTCCCCTCTCCGAGTTCTCCACTGCCTTAACCAGGTATTGAACTCACACTCTTTGGGTCCTGCCACTGGGTCTAACGCCATTATCCACTATGCTACATGTCCTTAAGGAGATAATTAATTCCCCTCTCCGAGTTCTCCACTGCCTTAACCAGGTATTGAACTCACACTCTTTGGGTCCTGCCACTGGGTCTAACGCCATTATCCACTATGCTACATGTCCTTAAGGAGATAATTAATTCCCCTCTCCGAGTTCTCCACTGCCTTAACCAGGTATTGAACTCACACTCTTTGGGTCCTGCCACTGGGTCTAACGCCATTATCCACTATGCTACATGTCCTTAAGGAGATAATTAATTCCCCTCTCCGAGTTCTCCACTGCCTTAACCAGGTATTGAACTCATACTCTTTGGGTCCTGCCACTGGGTCTAACGCCATTATCCACTATGCTACATGTCCTTAAGGAGATAATTAATTCCCCTCTCCGAGTTCTCCACTGCCTTAACCAGGTATTGAACTCACACTCTTTGGGTCCTTCCACTGGGTCTAACGCCATTATCCACTATGCTACATGTCCTTAAGGAGATAATTAATTCCCCTCTCCGAGTTCTCCACTGCCTTAACCAGGTATTGAACTCACACTCTTTGGGTCCTGCCACTGGGTCTAACGCCATTATCCACTATGCTACATGTCCTTAAGGAGATAATTAATTCCCCTCTCCGAGTTCTCCACTGCCTTAACCAGGTATTGAACTCACACTCTTTGGGTCCTGCCACTGGGTCTAACGCCATTATCCACTATGCTACATGTCCTTAAGGAGATAATTAATTCCCCTCTCCGAGTTCTCCACTGCCTTAACCAGGTATTGAACTCACACTCTTTGGGTCCTGCCACTGGGTCTAACGCCATTATCCACTATGCTACATGTCCTTAAGGAGATAATTAATTCCCCTCTCCGAGTTCTCCACTGCCTTAACCAGGTATTGAACTCATACTCTTTGGGTCCTGCCACTGGGTCTAACGCCATTATCCACTATGCTACATGTCCTTAAGGAGATAATTAATTCCCCTCTCCGAGTTCTCCACTGCCTTAACCAGGTATTGAACTCACACTCTTTGGGTCCTGCCACTGGGTCTAACGCCATTATCCACTATGCTACATGTCCTTAAGGAGATAATTAATTCCCCTCTCCGAGTTCTCCACTGCCTTAACCAGGTGTTGATCTCACACTCTTTGGGTCCTGCCACTGGGTCTAACGCCATTATCCACTATGCTACATGTCCTTAAGGAGATAATTAATTCCCCTCTCCGAGTTCTCCACTGCCTTAACCAGGTATTGAACTCACACTCTTTGGGTCCTGCCACTGGGTCTAACGCCATTATCCACTATGCTACATGTCCTTAAGGAGATAATTAATTCCCCTCTCCGAGTTCTCCACTGCCTTAACCAGGTATTGAACTCACACTCTTTGGGTCCTGCCACTGGGTCTAACGCCATTATCCACTATGCTACATGTCCTTAAGGAGATAATTAATTCCCCTCTCCGAGTTCTCCACTGCCTTAACCAGGTATTGAACTCACACTCTTTGGGTCCTGCCACTGGGTCTAACGCCATTATCCACTATGCTACATGTCTTTAAGGAGATAATTAATTCCCCTCTCCGAGTTCTCCACTGCCTTAACCAGGTGTTGATCTCACACTCTTTGGGTCCTGCCACTGGGTCTAACGCCATTATCCACTATGCTACATGTCCTTAAGGAGATAATTAATTCCCCTCTCCGAGTTCTCCACTGCCTTAACCAGGTATTGAACTCACACTCTTTGGGTCCTGCCACTGGGTCTAACGCCATTATCCACTATGCTACATGTCCTTAAGGAGATAATTAATTCCCCTCTCCGAGTTCTCCACTGCCTTAACCAGGTATTGAACTCACACTCTTTGGGTCCTGCCACTGGGTCTAACGCCATTATCCACTATGCTACATGTCCTTAAGGAGATAATTAATTCCCCTCTCCGAGTTCTCCACTGCCTTAACCAGGTGTTGATCTCAAACTCTTTGGGTCCTGCCACTGGGTCTAACGCCATTATCCACTATGCTACATGTCCTTAAGGAGATAATTAATTCCCCTCTCCGAGTTCTCCACTGCCTTAACCAGGTATTGAACTCACACTCTTTGGGTCCTGCCACTGGGTCTAACGCCATTATCCACTATGCTACATGTCCTTAAGGAGATAATTAATTCCCCTCTCCGAGTTCTCCACTGCCTTAACCAGGTATTGAACTCACACTCTTTGGGTCCTGCCACTGGGTCTAACGCCATTATCCACTATGCTACATGTCCTTAAGGAGATAATTAATTCCCCTCTCCGAGTTCTCCACTGCCTTAACCAGGTATTGAACTCACACTCTTTGGGTCCTGCCACTGGGTCTAACGCCATTATCCACTATGCTACATGTCCTTAAGGAGATAATTAATTCCCCTCTCCGAGTTCTCCACTGCCTTAACCAGGTATTGAACTCACACTCTTTGGGTCCTGCCACTGGGTCTAACGCCATTATCCACTATGCTACATGTCCTTAAGGAGATAATTAATTCCCCTCTCCGAGTTCTCCACTGCCTTAACCAGGTGTTGATCTCACACTCTTTGGGTCCTGCCACTGGGTCTAACGCCATTATCCACTATGCTACATGTCCTTAAGGAGATAATTAATTCCCCTCTCCGAGTTCTCCACTGCCTTAACCAGGTATTGAACTCACACTCTTTGGGTCCTGCCACTGGGTCTAACGCCATTATCCACTATGCTACATGTCCTTAAGGAGATAATTAATTCCCCTCTCCGAGTTCTCCACTGCCTTAACCAGGTATTGAACTCACACTCTTTGGGTCCTGCCACTGGGTCTAACGCCATTATCCACTATGCTACATGTCCTTAAGGAGATAATTAATTCCCCTCTCCGAGTTCTCCACTGCCTTAACCAGGTATTGAACTCACACTCTTTGGGTCCTGCCACTGGGTCTAACGCCATTATCCACTATGCTACATGTCCTTAAGGAGATAATTAATTCCCCTCTCCGAGTTCTCCACTGCCTTAACCAGGTGTTGATCTCACACTCTTTGGGTCCTGCCACTGGGTCTAACGCCATTATCCACTATGCTACATGTCCTTAAGGAGATAATTGATTCCCCTCTCCGAGTTCTCCACTGCCTTAACCAGGTGTTGATCTCACACTCTTTGGGTCCTGCCACTGGGTCTAACGCCATTATCCACTATGCTACATGTCCTTAAGGAGATAATTGATTCCCCTCTCCGAGTTCTCCACTGCCTTAACCAGGTATTGAACTCACACTCTTTGGGTCCTGCCACTGGGTCTAACTAACGCCTTTATACACTGTGCCATGCGTCCTTGTTCCAGTAAAAATTGTTTTAAATCGTAAATAATAATGATTTACTGACACACGTAACTAACCATTAACTGGTGGAGAGGAAAGATGAATTCCTTCCAAAACATAATCTAGCATTGAAACGAAAGTAGTGACAGGACCCTGAACGTCACATGAAAATTCAGGACATGGAATTAATATATACTAAACACTTTGAATATCTTGGTGTGTGGATCAGTTATAACAAATTGAATATAGAAGATAAGGGAATTTAAAGATAGAATAGACTGAACAAGGGATAGTTTTCCCCAATACCACACGTTGCTACAAAACCAAAGAACTCGATTCATCTTTTTAAATGGAAACATTAGATCTCAACTCATATTGATGCCATGCATGACGCCCAACTTATTCAGAAATAATGAATGAAAAAAATGAGTATATATTGAATCGTTTGTTAATCCTGCAGCTAAGGAAGTTGGTTCACTTTTAAATTTACACGGAAAGATAACAGATTTATATCTATGCTGAGGACACAACTATTTAATTCCTATTTAAATAGTAAGTCTGATTGGTTCAATAAGGTCAAATTGGCACAGAATTTTTTAAAAAATTGGCCGAA
>OZ038514.1:75009458-75066958 GCA_964036315.1 Acanthosepion esculentum
TGACAAAGGCGAGCACGCTCAAATCCTCGCTCACGATGACTGTGCTAGTACAACCAGAGACTGCTCCCAAAATAGTTTCAGTCTGCTCAATATCACTCACAAGTCTTGGCTCAACACGTGATATGGTTTTTCGGTCACTTTCCAAATGTGCTGCACGCGGGGATCCCCTCTTCCACACCGATAACACCCAGAAGTCACCTTCTTGACAATTCAACCATGGTGAGATTCGAAACCGGGACTCATGGTCAGAAAGCGGAGGTTTTAACTAGTCAGTCACGTGCCCGTATTGCAGCAATCTAATATGGTAAAATATTCACTTTAGCTGAACAAGATCATAGAAAGTCAGGTAAAGTACTTTGATGACTGAATAATGACGCTATGAAGTTATATAAAATAAGAGTTTCTGAAAATTAGTTTGAAATTTTGCTTCATGCTGATTTTTTAATCTGAAAATAAATAATTCCAAACAGTCCTTAACGTGAAAGGATAAAAATATGGATTTTGGTTGGCATCAATTGACTAGTTTTTTTATATCAATTTTGGAAAATACTTATCTCGACGCTTTAAGAATTGTTTCAGTAATAGGCATGCCTGGGAGTTTACATTAAATTACGACTGTAATAAAGTTCGCTTTAGTGTGAGGGTTGATAATATATATATATATATATATATATATATATATATATATATATATATATAGTTATAGGGGTCGGTAAATGAAATGACCAGGTATAAGCAACCGTATACACAGGCAAGCAAATAAACAATATTAAAATCTTCAGGCACACTGGGTTGTATATTAATATTCCTTCGTTTTTAGTATTATTTCATTTAGATTCCTCGACTAGTTTCGGCCAACATGGCCATCATCAGGAGAAAAATAATTTTCTACTTGCTGGTAGTAGTGAACTACAGAAATGAATGTCTTGATTGAGAAAATGAACTTTTGTCTGTAGTTTTGATTTGTTTTTTTATTTTTTTATCATGAATTTTGCTCAGTCCTTGTGTTGATCAAACAGTCTCTTTTAAGTTGTTATTTAAGTTAAGAGCTGGATGGATTCATTGTTGCTCTGAATTCTCTTGGTCATTTTGACAGACTTATTGGTTCCCGGAAAAGGGATGCGTCTCTGTTAACTGTGTGTGTGTGTGTTTTTGGTAGAATTAGTGACTGAGCTAGTGAATGAATTAGTGTGTCTAATGTGGTTACAGCATAAGCTCCTTTTGTTGTTACATGGTTGGGAAAATCCTGTTGTTTTTGTTTTTGGTTTATTACGGATTACCTTATCCTCAGAAATGTGGTTTCTACCTATGAGTTCCTTGAGGTTCTTAGGTCTACGATATGCTAGAAGCCCAGGTTCCTCTGGTTTGAGATGTAGTATTTCCTAGCGACTTTTGATTATTTGGGATAGTGGAGTCAGAGCAGGATTGAAAGTGGTTGCTAGAGGGATGCGGCTGAGTTTATTTTTAATCTTGTACATTAGGGTGTCTTCTCTAGGTGTGGAAATTGCTTTATTTATTTGTTCCCTGAGAAGGTGTTGTTTAAAGCCACGTGTTGTGAATTGATGCTCCAGATTTTCAATGTGTTTGTTTAATTCTTCATTGTGGGAATATATCCTTCTGAGTCTAAGTGCTTGTGAATAGGGAAAGTTCTCTTTGAGGTGTTTAGGGTGGGAAGACTTAAAGTGTAGATAGTTAAATGCAGGTGTTTAAAAATGTTACCGATCTAGTGGATTTTTCATAGTCAAACTTAATTGAGTCGTGCACTGTGTTTAGGGTCATGAGCAATTGGATAAGTTTGTCGTCACTATATATATATATATATATATATATATATATATATATATATATATATATATATATGCATCTGTCTCGGTCTGTTCATATCTATCTATCCCTTTTTCATCTATCTATCTATCTATCTATCTATCTATCTATCTATCTATCTATCTATGGTTGGTTCATATCTATCTATCTATCTATCTATCTATCTATCTATCTATCAATTTTGTTGTTACTCCCGATATATATATATATGCGCGCGTGCGTGTGTCTGTGTGTGTCTGTGTGTGTAGGAAAGAAGTATGATAAAATGGAATAATTTTCGTGTGACGCGTTTCGACCTTTTGTACTTCATCAGACTATGTTTACGTTGATGCGGCTGCAAATGCACAAGACCGACGGACGCTGGGAATTATAAATTTGCAAATAATTTTTTAAATATGTTTTTTTAAGTATAAAATCTAGCTGGTTTCATTTAGATTATTTTTCTTCTTGTTTATGTTCACAACACTGTTAGTCATTGATATGGTCCACGTTCCTTGTACCACGGTGATGGTCCAAGGTAGAACCAATGAAGAATAACTCGAACACAGGTATGGGATAACACAGATAAATTACAAACAGAAATATGTACAAATAAGTAGAAGTATTAGTAATGACTATTAGATTTGGTTAGAGTGAACTATGTTGTCTCGACAAGTATCACTATTCCAATGTCTTACAGTAATCGCCTGGCTCGACTCTGTCTCTGACTGACTCTGAACTGAAGATGTTCAACAACACGCCCACGTGTGTCGAATGTGGCACAAGGCCGGTTTAATGTGGGCTCACCGAGCCCGTAGGCTCGGCCAAAAAATGCCCGTAGAACCCGTATAAACGGGATCGGGTTGGTCAACCTCCCCGAACGAGGCTCTGCCCTTCGGCGGAGCCTTGTCCGGGTTTCTCTCTGCCCAGAGGCAGAGAGTTCGACCGTCCAGCCGAGTCATCCAAAAAGGACTGACTCTGAACTGAAGTATTTAGTGTCCTCCCCACGAGGGACAGATGTGGCACAAGGCCGGGTTTAAAGTGGGGTACCCGAGCCCGTAGGCTCGGCCAAAAAATAGCCCGTAGATCCCGTATAAACGGGATCGGGTTGGTCAACCTCCCCGGACGAGGCTCTGCCCTTCGGCGGAACCTCGTCCGGGTTCCTCTCTGCCAAAGACAGAGAGTTCCCCTCTGCCTCAGAGGCAGAGAGTTCGACCGTCTAGCCGAGTCGTCCAAAAAGGAATGACTCTGAACTGAAGTATTTAGTGTCCTCACCACGAGGGACAGATGTGGCACAAGGCCTGGTTTAAAGTGGGGTACCCGAGCCCGTAGGCTCGGCCAAAAAATAGCCCGTAGATCCCGTATAAACGGGATCGGGCCGGTCAACCTCCCCGAACGAGGCTCCGCCCTTAGGCGGAACCTCGTCCGGGTTCCTCTCTGCCAAAGACAGAGAGTTCCCCTCTGCCTCAGAGGCAGAGAGTTCGACCGTCTAGCCGAGTCGTCCAAAAAGGAATGACTCTGAACTGAACGCTGCTCCCTCTTGAGGCGCAGTATTTATGAGGTCCGGAATAGTCCATTATTATTATTATGGGCAAGTTCCTATAACAATATATATATATATATATATATATATATATATATATATATATATATATATATATATATATATATATAGACAATATTAGTGGTAAATATACACATACATATGCAATTATATATACACATACATATATGTATAAAAATAATTCCAAAAGGATATGATCCAGGTAGAACTCAATGTCCAGGACAGAGTAAGGATATAACAAAAAATAAATTCTGTTTTCTGTAGGTCTGATGAATTGGATCGTTTTTACGATTCCAATGGAATAAATTATGACCATGGAATATTAGTGTTTAAGTCTTTTTATTATATATATATATATATATATATATATATATATATATATATATATATATATATATATATATATATATGTATGCAGGTGTGCAGTGAAATAGGAAAGAACACGTTAGGTAGATAATCCGGTGTTCCTTAGTATTTAGCTTTATTTTCAAAAGGACAGTGCTCCATACAGAAGTAGAGCTTATATTATAATAATATTTTTAGTTTTTAAAAATATGATTCCTCCGCTACATAAGAGTTCTCATGTTTCAAAAGCGAGAGCCGAGACCCCTAACATAATTTTTTACGTTATGTAGAGTTAAGGTGTCTGGACCCGCTTCCTTGTCAAGCGAGAATTTGCTCTCGCTTTTGAAACATGAGAACTCTTATGTAGCGGAGGAATCATATTTTTAAAAACTAAAAATATTATTATATTATATATATATATATATATATATATATATATATATATATATATATATATATATATTCACATACTGGGTTGTTACGCAAATATGAAAATAACACTATATATATATATATATATATATATATATATATATATATATATATATATATATGCCTGTGTGTGTGTATGTGTGTGTGTATATGTGTGTGTGTATATGTGTGTGTGTGTATGCATAAGAACTCTGACTCACACTGTCACTTCTGCTTCCTCTTGAAGAGCAGTATTTATGAGGTACGGGCTAGTCCATTACTACTATGGGTAAGTTCCCATAACAGTTATAAAATATCCCACATTCTGCCAAGAAAGGTGAAATATTGTAAGACCCTGGACACACATATACTGTGGATGATCTAGCGATTTTCGTCTTTTAATTAGAGTAGATTTTTTTAAATGAAGATTGATGGCAGTCTATTCACGGTGAGCAATTAATGCATTAATATGTTGTTATGTAAAAGATCCCTTTTGTGTTTATATAACCTTTTATTTAGATTTCTTGAGGTTTCTCCGATGTATTCTTTGCGGCAGTTATTATAGGTAATAGTGTAAATTCTTCCTTCAAGATTTAGCTCATTATTTTCTTTTGTATTAATGAAGTCTTAATTAATACCGTGGAAAAATTACTTAATCTCCCTCAGCACTTCGACTCTTGGATAATGACCCCCATCCCCAAGGACAAATACTGCATGTGGAGATACCCACCTAGGGCTTGAGTTAATATTATTTTCAACTTTCCCAGCAGAAGCCAGATAAATATAAGGTTGCACACAGAACAGATTTTTTTTTTGTTTTAGCAAATAAAAACTTTAAAATTAGAAAAGTGGAAAAATCTGACAAACGCAACGAATCCAAATAGATTGTTCCGGCCACAAATACTGTGAAAACTACGAATGTACAGAATTAATACAATTTCTGTCTGAATGTCTCTCGGCTAAACTTAAAATTTATTGCAACTACTTCTAAAGTAATAAGATACTTAATACTAAAACTTGAAAGAGGAATTGACTATATCGCCCGTACTTTACTTTTTCTATCATATATGGCTGGTTTTCTAAATAAAATGAGACAGATGTTTCTGACAGATCAAAATCAATCGAAGGTTTCAAGAGACGTAAACTGATCTGAAGAGCTTACCGCAAAGATTCTGACATAACGAATACTCATTCTTAATGTTCATAAAACGGAAGAACTTGATGGTTATGTGAATACTTAAATTGGGGAGGTTGAATATCTAAGAGGAATATAAAATAAACATTTACAAAAACACCAGGACATCGCCCGGAAGCTAAAAAGCAGTAGAACTTGATGGTTACTTGAATACTTTTATTGGGGAGGTTGAATATCTAAGAGGAATATAAAATAAACATTTACAAAAACACCAGGACATCGCCCGGGAGCTAAAAAGCAGTAGAACTTGATGGTTACGTGAATACTTAAACTGTCAGAGTTGAATGTCACAGAAAAGAAAAGTAGCGACATCAGAGAAGACTTATTTCAGACTGTTTTTTAAAGTAAATTACCTCACGCAAGGTGATAAAGCCACTAAGACGCAAGAGGCCGCCGGAAGTGAAAGAGAAAAAAAAAACAGAAATCCAAACGTAACTAGGATGCATAAGATCCATCTATACTCCTGTTCAAAAGACAGGAGAGGAGTGTAAACCGGGTGATGGGCGAACCTATCTACTCCAAAGTGATACGTGCGTGATAAAAATGTGCAAAATGTGAAAGCAAATGTTTCTGCCAGTTCAAAATCGATTGATGACTCGAAGAGATATGAACTGATCTGGAGAGCTTGCCTCAAAGATTCTGACATAAGTAGTACTTATTCTTAATGTTCCTGGCGAGCATTCCTGAGAGATTCAAGCAAAAATGGTATCCAATGGCAACCGTATTTAACAAGATACAAAAAAAAGAAAGCTACGGTTCTGGGTATTACGAGGCCGTTAATTTCACGGTTTTCCTATTTGGATTTTCGGATGAATCTTAATTCTTCGGTTAATGATTGAATAAGCTCATAGCGAGTTCTACGACAATAAAATATGCGTAGAAATTCCCCTATCGCATCTTGAAATATTTGAGCTTAACAACTTTAACAAAACTAGAAAGACCCGTGATAATTTCACAGTTTTCCTATTTGGATTTTCGGATGAATCTTAATTCTTCAGTTAATGATTGAATAAGCTCATGGCGAGTTCTATGACAATAAAATATCCGTAGAAATTCCGCTATCGCATCTTGAAATATTTGAGCTTAACAACTTTAAGAAAACTAGAAAGACCCGTGATAATTTCAAGGTTTTCCTATTTGGATTTTCGGATGAATCTTAATTATTCAGTTAATGATTGAATAAGCTCATGGCGAGTTCTACGACAATAAAATATCCGTAGAAATTCCCCTATCGCATCTTGAAATATTTGAGCTTAACAACGTTAACAAAACTAGAAAGACCCGTGATAATTTCACGGTTTTCCTATTTGGATTTTCGGATGAATCTTAATTCTTCAGTTAATGATTGAATAAGCTCATGGCGAGTTCTACGACAATAAAATATCCGTAGAAATTCCCCTATCGCATCTTGAAATATTTGAGGTGAACAACTTTAACAAAACTAGAAAGACCCGTGATAATTTCACGGTTTTCCTATTTGGATTTTCGGATGAATCTTAATTCTTCAGTTAATGATTGAATAAGCTCATGGCGAGTTCTACGACAATAAAATATCCGTAGAATTTCCCCTATCGCATCTTGAAATATTTGAGCTTAACAACTTTAACAAAACTAGAAAGACCCGTGATAATTTCACGGTTTTCCTATTTGGATTTTCGGATGAATCTTAATTCTTCAGTTAATGATTGAATAAGCTCATGGCGAGTTCTACGACAATAAAATATCCGTAGAAATTCCCCTATCGCATCTTGAAATATTTGAGCTTAACAACTTTAACAAAACTAGAAAGACCCGTGATAATTTCACGGTTTTCCTATTTGGATTTTCGGATGAATCTTAATTCTTCAGTTAATGATTGAATAAGCTCATGGCGAGTTCTACGACAATAAAATATCCGTAGAATTTCCCCTATCGCATCTTGAAATATTTGAGCTTAACAACTTTAACAAAACTAGAAAGACCCGTGATAATTTCACGGTTTTCCTATTTGGATTTTCGGATAAATCTTAATTCCTCAGTTAATGATTGAATAAGCTCATGGCGAGTTCTACGACAATAAAATATCCGTAGAAATTCCCCTATCGCATCTTGAAATATTTGAGCTTAACAACTTTAAGAAAACTAGAAAGCCCCGTGATAATTTCACGGTTTTCCTATTTGGATTTTCGGATGAATCTTAATTCTTCAGTTAATGATTGAATAAGCTCATGGCGAGTTCTACGACAATAAAATATCCGTAGAAATTCCGCTATCGCATCTTGAAATATTTGAGCTTAACAACTTTAACAAAACTAGAAAGACCCGTGATAATTTCACGGTTTTCCTATTTGGATTTTCGGATGAATCTTAATTCTTCAGTTAATGATTGAATAAGCTCATGGCGAGTTCTACGACAATAAAATATCCGTAGAAATTCCCCTATCGCATCTTGAAATATTTGAGCTTAACAACTTTAACAAAACTAGAAAGACCCGTGATAATTTCACGGTTTTCCTATTTGGATTTTCGGATGAATCTTAATTCCTCAGTTAATGATTGAATAAGCTCATGGCGAGTTCTACGACAATAAAATATCCGTAGAAATTCCCCTATCGCATCTTGAAATATTTGAGCTTAACAATTTTAACAAAACTAGAAAGACCCGTGATAATTTCACGGTTTTCCTATTTGGATTTTCGGATGAATCTTAATTCTTCAGTTAATGATTGAATAAGCTCATGGCGAGTTCTACGACAATAAAATATCCGTAGAATTTCCCCTATCGCATCTTGAAATATTTGAGCTTAACAACTTTAACAAAACTAGAAAGACCCGTGATAATTTCACGGTTTTCCTATTTGGATTTTCGGATGAATCTTAATTCCTCAGTTAATGATTGAATAAGCTCATGGCGAGTTCTACGACAATAAAATATCCGTAGAAATTCCCCTATCGCATTTTGAAATATTTGAGCTTAACAACTTTAAGAAAACTAGAAAGACCCGTGATAATTTCACGGTTTTCCTATTTGGATTTTCGGATGAATCTTAATTCTTCAGTTAATGATTGAATAAGCTCATGGCGAGTTCTACGACAATAAAATATCCGTAGAAATTCCGCTATCGCATCTTGAAATATTTGAGCTTAACAACTTTAACAAAACTAGAAAGACCCGTGATAATTTCACGGTTTTCCTATTTGGATTTTCGGATGAATCTTAATTCTTCAGTTAATGATTGAATAAGCTCATGGCGAGTTCTACGACAATAAAATATCCGTAGAAATTCCCCTATCGCATCTTGAAATATTTGAGCTTAACAACTTTAACAAAACTAGAAAGACCCGTGATAATTTCACGGTTTTCCTATTTGGATTTTCGGATGAATCTTAATTCCTCAGTTAATGATTGAATAAGCTCATGGCGAGTTCTACGACAATAAAATATCCATAGAAATTCCCCTATCGCATCTTGAAATATTTGAGCTTAACAACTTTAACAAAACTAGAAAGACCCGTGATAATTTCACGGTTTTCCTATTTGGATTTTCGGATGAATCTTAATTCCTCAGTTAATGATTGAATAAGCTCATGGCGAGTTCTACGACAATAAAATATCCGTAGAAATTCCGCTATCGCATCTTGAAATATTTGAGCTTAACAACTTTAACAAAACTAGAAAGACCCGTGATAATTTCACGGTTTTCCTATTTGGATTTTCGGATGAATCTTAATTCTTCAGTTAATGATTGAATAAGCTCATGGCGAGTTCTACGACAATAAAATATCCGTAGAAATTCCCCTATCGCATCTTGAAATATTTGAGCTTAACAACTTTAACAAAACTAGAAAGACCCGTGATAATTTCACGGTTTTCCTATTTGGATTTTCGGATGAATCTTAATTCCTCAGTTAATGATTGAATAAGCTCATGGCGAGTTCTACGACAATAAAATATCCGTAGAAATTCCCCTATCGCATCTTGAAATATTTGAGCTTAACAATTTTAACAAAACTAGAAAGACCCGTGATAATTTCACGGTTTTCCTATTTGGATTTTCGGATGAATCTTAATTCTTCAGTTAATGATTGAATAAGCTCATGGCGAGTTCTACGACAATAAAATATCCGTAGAATTTCCCCTATCGCATCTTGAAATATTTGAGCTTAACAACTTTAACAAAACTAGAAAGACCCGTGATAATTTCACGGTTTTCCTATTTGGATTTTCGGATGAATCTTAATTCCTCAGTTAATGATTGAATAAGCTCATGGCGAGTTCTACGACAATAAAATATCCGTAGAAATTCCCCTATCGCATTTTGAAATATTTGAGCTTAACAACTTTAAGAAAACTAGAAAGACCCGTGATAATTTCACGGTTTTCCTATTTGGATTTTCGGATGAATCTTAATTCTTCAGTTAATGATTGAATAAGCTCATGGCGAGTTCTACGACAATAAAATATCCGTAGAAATTCCGCTATCGCATCTTGAAATATTTGAGCTTAACAACTTTAACAAAACTAGAAAGACCCGTGATAATTTCACGGTTTTCCTATTTGGATTTTCGGATGAATCTTAATTCTTCAGTTAATGATTGAATAAGCTCATGGCGAGTTCTACGACAATAAAATATCCGTAGAAATTCCCCTATCGCATCTTGAAATATTTGAGCTTAACAACTTTAACAAAACTAGAAAGACCCGTGATAATTTCACGGTTTTCCTATTTGGATTTTCGGATGAATCTTAATTCCTCAGTTAATGATTGAATAAGCTCATGGCGAGTTCTACGACAATAAAATATCCATAGAAATTCCCCTATCGCATCTTGAAATATTTGAGCTTAACAACTTTAACAAAACTAGAAAGACCCGTGATAATTTCACGGTTTTCCTATTTGGATTTTCGGATGAATCTTAATTCCTCAGTTAATGATTGAATAAGCTCATGGCGAGTTCTACGACAATAAAATATCCGTAGAAATTCCCCTATCGCATCTTGAAATATTTGAGCTTAACAACTTTAACAAAACTAGAAAGACCCGTGATAATTTCACGGTTTTCCTATTTGGATTTTCGGATGAATCTTAATTCTTCAGTTAATGATTGAATAAGCTCATGGCGAGTTCTACGACAATAAAATATCCGTAGAATTTCCACTATCGCATCTTGAAATATTTGAGCTTAACAACTTTAAGAAAACTAGAAAGACCCGTGATAATTTCACGGTTTTCCTATTTGGATTTTCGGATGAATCTTAATTCTTCAGTTAATGATTGAATAAGCTCATGGCGAGTTCTACGACAATAAAATATCCGTAGAAATTCCCCTATCGCATCTTGAAATATTTGAGCTTAACAACTTTAAGAAAACTAGAAAGACCCGTGATAATTTCACGGTTTTCCTATTTGGATTTTCGGATGAATCTTAATTCTTCAGTTAATGATTGAATAAGCTCATGGCGAGTTCTACGACAATAAAATATCCGTAGAAATTCCCCTATCGCATCTTGAAATATTTGAGCTTAACAACTTTAACAAAACTAGAAAGACCCGTGATAATTTCACGGTTTTCCTATTTGGATTTTCGGATGAATCTTAATTCCTCAGTTAATGATTGAATAAGCTCATGGCGAGTTCTACGACAAGAAAATATCCGTAGAAATTCCCTTATCGCATCTTGAAATATTTGAGCTTAACAACTTTAAGAAAACTAGAAAGACCCGTGATAATTTCTCGGTTTTCCTATTTGGATTTTCGGATGAATCTTAATTCCTCAGTTAATGATTGAATAAGCTCATGGCGAGTTCTACGACAATAAAATATCCGTAGAAATTCCCCTATCGCATCTTGAAATATTTGAGCTTAACAACTTTAACAAAACTAGAAAGACCCGTGATAATTTCACGGTTTTCCTATTTGGATTTTCGGATGAATCTTAATTCTTCAGTTAATGATTGAATAAGCTCATGGCGAGTTCTACGACAATAAAATATCCGTAGAATTTCCCCTATCGCATCTTGAAATATTTGAGCTTAACAACTTTAACAAAACTAGAAAGACCCGTGATAATTTCACGGTTTTCCTATTTGGATTTTCGGATGAATCTTAATTCTTCAGTTAATGATTGAATAAGCTCATGGCGAGTTCTACGACAATAAAATATCCGTAGAAATTCCCCTATCGCATCTTGAAATATTTGAGGTGAACAACTTTAAGAAAACTAGAAAGACCCGTGATAATTTCACGGTTTTCCTATTTGGATTTTCGGATGAATCTTAATTCTTCAGATAATGATTGAATAAGCTCATGGCGAGTTCTACGACAATAAAATATCCGTAGAAATTCCCCTATCGCATCTTGAAATATTTGAGCCTAACAACTTTAACAAAACTAGAAAGACCCGTGACAATTTCACGGTTTTCCTATTTGGATTTTCGGATGAATCTGAATTCTTCAGTTAATGATTGAATAAGCTCATGGCGAGTTCTACGACAATAAAATATCCGTAGAAATTCCCCTATCGCATCTTGAAATATTTGAGCTTAACAACTTTAAGAAAACTAGAAAGACCCGTGATAATTTCACGGTTTTCCTATTTGGATTTTCGGATGAATCTTAATTCTTCAGTTAATGATTGAATAAGCTCATGGCGAGTTCTACGACAATAAAATATCCGTAGAAATTCCCCTATCGCATCTTGAAATATTTGAGCTTAACAACTTTAACAAAACTAGAAAGACCAGTGATAATTTCACGGTTTTCCTATTTGGATTTTCGGATGAATCTTAATTCTTCAGTTAATGATTGAATAAGCTCATGGCGAGTTCTACGACAATAAAATATCCGTAGAAATTCCCCTATCGCATTTTGAAATATTTGAGCTTAACAACTTTAAGAAAACTAGAAAGACCCGTGATAATTTCACGGTTTTCCTATTTGGATTTTCGGATGAATCTTAATTCTTCAGTTAATGATTGAATAAGCTCATGGCGAGTTCTACGACAATAAAATATCCGTAGAAATTCCCCTATCGCATCTTGAAATATTTGAGCTTAACAACTTTAACAAAACTAGAAATACCCGTGATAATTTCACGGTTTTCCTATTTGGATTTTCGGATGAATCTTAATTCCTCAGTTAATGATTGAATAAGCTCATGGCGAGTTCTACGACAATAAAATATCCGTAGAAATTCCCCTATCGCATCTTGAAATATTTGAGCTTAACAACTTTAAGAAAACTAGAAAGACCCGTGATAATTTCTCGGTTTTCCTATTTGGATTTTCGGATGAATCTTAATTCCTCAGTTAATGATTGAATAAGCTCATGGCGAGTTCTACGACAATAAAATATCCGTAGAAATTCCCCTATCGCATCTTGAAATATTTGAGCTTAACAACTTTAACAAAACTAGAAAGACCCGTGATAATTTCACGGTTTTCCTATTTGGATTTTCGGATGAATCTTAATTCTTCAGTTAATGATTGAATAAGCTCATGGCGAGTTCTACGACAATAAAATATCCGTAGAATTTCCCCTATCGCATCTTGAAATATTTGAGCTTAACAACTTTAACAAAACTAGAAAGACCCGTGATAATTTCACGGTTTTCCTATTTGGATTTTCGGATGAATCTTAATTCTTCATTTAATGATTGAATAAGCTCATGGCGAGTTCTACGACAATAAAATATCCGTAGAAATTCCCCTATCGCATCTTGAAATATTTGAGGTGAACAACTTTAAGAAAACTAGAAAGACCCGTGATAATTTCACGGTTTTCCTATTTGGATTTTCGGATGAATCTTAATTCTTCAGTTAATGATTGAATAAGCTCATGGCGAGTTCTACGACAATAAAATATCCGTAGAAATTCCCCTATCGCATCTTGAAATATTTGAGCCTAACAACTTTAACAAAACTAGAAAGACCCGTGACAATTTCACGGTTTTCCTATTTGGATTTTCGGATGAATCTGAATTCTTCAGTTAATGATTGAATAAGCTCATGGCGAGTTCTACGACAATAAAATATCCGTAGAAATTCCCCTATCGCATCTTGAAATATTTGAGCTTAACAACTTTAAGAAAACTAGAAAGACCCGTGATAATTTCACGGTTTTCCTATTTGGATTTTCGGATGAATCTTAATTCTTCAGTTAATGATTGAATAAGCTCATGGCGAGTTCTACGACAATAAAATATCCGTAGAAATTCCCCTATCGCATCTTGAAATATTTGAGCTTAACAACTTTAACAAAACTAGAAAGACCAGTGATAATTTCAGGGTTTTCCTATTTGGATTTTCGGATGAATCTTAATTCTTCAGTTAATGATTGAATAAGCTCATGGCGAGTTCTACGACAATAAAATATCCGTAGAAATTCCCCTATCGCATTTTGAAATATTTGAGCTTAACAACTTTAAGAAAACTAGAAAGACCCGTGATAATTTCACGGTTTTCCTATTTGGATTTTCGGATGAATCTTAATTCTTCAGTTAATGATTGAATAAGCTCATGGCGAGTTCTACGACAATAAAATATCCGTAGAAATTCCCCTATCGCATCTTGAAATATTTGAGCTTAACAACTTTAAGAAAACTAGAAAGACCCGTGATAATTTCACGGTTTTCCTATTTGGATTTTCGGATGAATCTTAATTCTTCAGTTAATGATTGAATAAGCTCATGGCGAGTTCTACGACAATAAAATATCCGTAGAAATTCCCCTATCGCATCTTGAAATATTTGAGCTTAACAACTTTAAGAAAACTAGAAAGACCCGTGATAGTTTCACGGTTTTCCTATTTGGATTTTCGGATGAATCTTAATTCCTCAGTTAATGATTGAATAAGCTCATGGCGAGTTCTACGACAATAAAATATCCGTATAAATTCCCCTATCGCATCTTGAAATATTTGAGCTTAACAACTTTAAGAAAACTAGAAAGACCCGTGATAATTTCACGGTTTTCCTATTTGGATTTTCGGATGAATCTTAATTCTTCAGTTAATGATTGAATAAGCTCATGGCGAGTTCTACGACAATAAAATATCCGTAGAAATTCCCCTATCGCATCTTGAAATATTTGAGCTTAACAACTTTAACAAAACTAGAAAGACCCGTGATAATTTCACGGTTTTCCTATTTGGATTTTCGGATGAATCTTAATTCCTCAGTTAATGATTGAATAAGCTCATGGCGAGTTCTACGACAATAAAATATCCGTAGAAATTCCCCTATCGCATCTTGAAATATTTGAGCTTAACAACTTTAAGAAAACTAGAAAGACCCGTGATAATTTCACGGTTTTCCTATTTGGATTTTCGGATGAATCTTAATTCTTCAGTTAATGATTGAATAAGCTCATGGCGAGTTCTACGACAATAAAATATCCGTAGAAATTCCCCTATCGCATCTTGAAATATTTGAGCTTAACAACTTTAACAAAACTAGAAAGACCCGTGATAATTTCACGGTTTTCCTATTTGGATTTTCGGATGAATCTTAATTCTTCAGTTAATGATTGAATAAGCTCATGGCGAGTTCTACGACAATAAAATATCCGTAGAAATTCCCCTATCGCATTTTGAAATATTTGAGCTTAACAACTTTAAGAAAACTAGAAAGACCCGTGATAATTTCACGGTTTTCCTATTTGGATTTTCGGATGAATCTTAATTCTTCAGTTAATGATTGAATAAGCTCATGGCGAGTTCTACGACAATAAAATATCCGTAGAAATTCCCCTATCGCATCTTGAAATATTTGAGCTTAACAACTTTAAGAAAACTAGAAAGACCCGTGATAATTTCACGGTTTTCCTATTTGGATTTTCGGATGAATCTTAATTCTTCAGTTAATGATTGAATAAGCTCATGGCGAGTTCTACGACAATAAAATATCCGTAGAAATTCCCCTATCGCATCTTGAAATATTTGAGCTTAAACACTTTAACAACACTAGAAAGACCCGTGATAATTTCACGGTTTTCCTATTTGGATTTTCGGATGAATCTTAATTCCTCAGTTAATGATTGAATAAGCTCATGGCGAGGTCTACGACAATAAAATATCCGTAGAAATTCCCCTATCGCATCTTGAAATATTTGAGCTTAACAACTTTAAGAAAACTAGAAAGACCCGTGATAATTTCACGGTTTTCCTATTTGGATTTTCGGATGAATCTTAATTCCTCAGTTAATGATTGAATACGCTCATGGCGAGTTCTACGACAATAAAATATCCGTAGAAATTCCCCTATCGCATCTTGAAATATTTGAGCTTAAACACTTTAACAAAACTAGAAAGACCCGTGATAATTTCACGGTTTTCCTATTTGGATATTCGGATGAATCTTAATTCCTCAGTTAATGATTGAATAAGCTCATGGCGAGGTCTACGACAATAAAATATCCGTAGAAATTCCCCTATCGCATCTTGAAATATTTGAGCTTAACAACTTTAAGAAAACTAGAAAGACCCGTGATAATTTCACGGTTTTCCTATTTGGATTTTCGGATGAATCTTAATTCCTCAGTTAATGATTGAATAAGCTCATGGCGAGTTCTACGACAATAAAATATCCGTAGAAATTCCCCTATCGCATCTTGAAATATTTGAGCTTAAACACTTTAACAAAACTAGAAAGACCCGTGATAATTTCACGGTTTTCCTATTTGGATTTTCGGATGAATCTTAATTCCTCAGTTAATGATTGAATAAGCTCATGGCGAGGTCTACGACAATAAAATATCCGTAGAAATTCCCCTATCGCATCTTGAAATATTTGAGCTTAACAACTTTAAGAAAACTAGAAAGACCCGTGATAATTTCACGGTTTTCCTATTTGGATTTTCGGATGAATCTTAATTCCTCAGTTAATGATTGAATAAGCTCATGGCGAGTTCTACGACAATAAAATATCCGTAGAAATTCCCCTATCGCATCTTGAAATATTTGAGCTTAAACACTTTAACAACACTAGAAAGACCCGTGATAATTTCACGGTTTTCCTATTTGGATTTTCGGATGAATCTTAATTCCTCAGTTAATGATTGAATAAGCTCATGGCGAGGTCTACGACAATAAAATATCCGTAGAAATTCCCCTATCGCATCTTGAAATATTTGAGCTTAACAACTTTAAGAAAACTAGAAAGACCCGTGATAATTTCACGGTTTTCCTATTTGGATTTTCGGATGAATCTTAATTCCTCAGTTAATGATTGAATAAGCTCATGGCGAGTTCTACGACAATAAAATATCCGTAGAAATTCCCCTATCGCATCTTGAAATATTTGAGCTTAACAACTTTAACAAAACTAGAAAGACCCGTGATAATTTCACGGTTTTCCTATTTGGATTTTCGGATGAATCTTAATTCTTCAGTTAATGATTGAATAAGCTCATGGCGAGTTCTACGACAATAAAATATCCGTAGAAATTCCCCTATCGCATCTTGAAATATTTGAGCTTAACAACTTTAACAAAACTAGAAAGACCCGTGATAATTTCACGGTTTTCCTATTTGGATTTTCGGATGAATCTTAATTCTTCAGTTAATGATTGAATAAGCTCATGGCGAGTTCTACGACAATAAAATATCCGTAGAAATTCCCCTATCGCATCTTGAAATATTTGAGCTTAACAACTTTAAGAAAACTAGAAAGACCCGTGATAATTTCACGGTTTTCCTATTTGGATTTTCGGATGAATCTTAATTCCTCAGTTAATGATTGACTACGCTCATGGCGAGTTCTACGACAATAAAATATCCGTAGAAATTCCCCTATCGCATCTTGAAATATTTGAGCTTAAACACTTTAACAAAACTAGAAAGACCCGTGATAATTTCACGGTTTTCCTATTTGGATTTTCGGATGAATCTTAATTCCCCAGTTAATGATTGAATAAGCTCATGGCGAGTTCTACGACAATAAAATATCCGTAGAAATTCCCCTATCGCATCTTGAAATATTTGAGCTTAACAACATTAACAAACTAGAAAGACCCGTGATAATTTCACGGTTTTCCTATTTGGATTTTCGGATGAATCTTTATTCCTCAGTTAATGATTGAATAAGCTCATAGCGAGTTCTACGACAATAAAATATCCGTAGAAATTCCCCTATCGCATCTTGAATTATTTGAGCTTAACAACTTTAACAAAACTAGAAAGAACCGTGATAATTTCACGGTTTTCCTATTTGGATTTTCGGATGAATCTTAATTCTTCAGTTAATGATTGAATAAGCTCATGGCGAGTTCTACGACAATAAAATATCCGTAGAAATTCCCCTATCGCATCTTGAAATATTTGAGCTTAACAACTTTAAGAAAACTAGAAAGACCCGTGATAATTTCACGGTTTTCCTATTTGGATTTTCGGATGAATCTTAATTCCTCAGTTAATGATTGAATAAGCTCATGGCGAGTTCTACGACAAAAAATATCCGTAGAAATTCCCCTATCGCATCTTGAAATATTTGAGCTTAACAACTTTAAGAAAACTAGAAAGACCCGTGACAATTTCACGGTTTTCCTATTTGGATTTTCGGATGAATCTTAATTCTTCAGTTAATGATTGAATAAGCTCATGGCGAGTTCTACGACAATAAAATATCCGTAGAAATTCCCCTATCGCATCTTGAAATATTTGAGCTTAACAACTTTAACAAAACTAGAAAGACCCGTGATAATTTCACGGTTTTCCTATTTGGATTTTCGGATGAATCTTAATTCTTCAGTTAATGATTGAATAAGCTCATGGCGAGTTCTACGACAATAAAATATCCGTAGAAATTCCCCTATCGCATCTTGAAATATTTGAGCTTAACAACTTTAAGAAAACTAGAAAGACCCGTGATAATTTCACGGTTTTCCTATTTGGATTTTCGGATGAATCTTAATTCCTCAGTTAATGATTGAATAAGCTCATGGCGAGTTCTACGACAATAAAATATCCGTAGAAATTCCCCTATCGCATCTTGAAATATTTGAGCTTAACAACTTTAACAAAACTAGAAAGACCCGTGATAATTTCACGGTTTTCCTATTTGGATTTTCGGATGAATCTTAATTCTTCGGTTAATGATTGAATAAGCTCATGGCGAGTTCTACGACAATAAAATATCCATAGAAATTCCCCTATCGCATCTTGAAATATTTGAGCTTAACAACTTTAACAAAACTAGAAAGACCCGTGACAATTTCACGGTTTTTCTATTTGGATTTTCGGATGAATCTTAATTCCTCAGTTAATGATTGAATAAGCTCATGGCGAGTTCTACGACAAAAAATATCCGTAGAAATTCCCCTATCGCATCTTGAAATATTTGAGCTTAACAACTTTAAGAAAACTAGAAAGACCCGTGACAATTTCACGGTTTTCCTATTTGGATTTTCGGATGAATCTTAATTCTTCAGTTAATGATTGAATAAGCTCATGGCGAGTTCTACGACAATAAAATATCCGTAGAAATTCCCCTATCGCATCTTGAAATATTTGAGCTTAACAACTTTAACAAAACTAGAAAGACCCGTGATAATTTCACGGTTTTCCTATTTGGATTTTCGGATGAATCTTAATTCTTCAGTTAATGATTGAATAAGCTCATGGCGAGTTCTACGACAATAAAATATCCGTAGAAATTCCCCTATCGCATCTTGAAATATTTGAGCTTAACAACTTTAAGAAAACTAGAAAGACCCGTGATAATTTCACGGTTTTCCTATTTGGATTTTCGGATGAATCTTAATTCCTCAGTTAATGATTGAATAAGCTCATGGCGAGTTCTACGACAATAAAATATCCGTAGAAATTCCCCTATCGCATCTTGAAATATTTGAGCTTAACAACTTTAACAAAACTAGAAAGACCCGTGATAATTTCACGGTTTTCCTATTTGGATTTTCGGATGAATCTTAATTCTTCGGTTAATGATTGAATAAGCTCATGGCGAGTTCTACGACAATAAAATATCCATAGAAATTCCCCTATCGCATCTTGAAATATTTGAGCTTAACAACTTTAACAAAACTAGAAAGACCCGTGACAATTTCACGGTTTTTCTATTTGGATTTTCGGATGAATCTTAATTCCTCAGTTAATGATTGAATAAGCTCATGGCGAGTTCTACGACAATAAAATATCCGTAGAAATTCCCCTATCGCATCTTGAAATATTTGAGCTTAACAACTTTAACAAAACTAGAAAGACCCGTGATAATTTCACGGTTTTCCTATTTGGATTTTCGGATGAATCTTAATTCTTCAGTTAATGATTGAATAAGCTCATGGCGAGTTCTACGACAATAAAATATCCGTAGAAATTCCCCTATCGCATCTTGAAATATTTGAGCTTAACAACTTTAAGAAAACTAGAAAGACCCGTGATAGTTTCACGGTTTTCCTATTTGGATTTTCGGATGAATCTTAATTCCTCAGTTAATGATTGAATAAGCTCATGGCGAGTTCTACGACAATAAAATATCCGTAGAAATTCCCCTATCGCATCTTGAAATATTTGAGCTTAACAACTTTAAGAAAACTAGAAAGACCCGTGATAGTTTCACGGTTTTCCTATTTGGATTTTCGGATGAATCTTAATTCCTCAGTTAATGATTGAATAAGCTCATGGCGAGTTCTACGACAATAAAATATCCGTAGAAAGTCCCCTATCGCATCTTGAAATATTTGAGCTTAACAACTTTAACAAAACTAGAAAGACCCGTGATAATTTCACGGTTTTCCTATTTGGATTTTCGGATGAATCTTAATTCTTCAGTTAATGCTTGAATAAGCTCATGGCGAGTTCTACGACAATAAAATATCCGTAGAAATTCCCCTATCGCATCTTGAAATATTTGAGCTTAACAACTTTAAGAAAACTAGAAAGACCCGTGATAATTTCACGGTTTTCCTATTTGGATTTTCGGATGAATCTTTATTCCTCAGTTAATGATTGAATAAGCTCATGGCGAGTTCTACGACAATAAAATATCCGTAGAAATTCCCCTATCGCATCTTGAAATATTTGAGCTTAACAACTTTAAGAAAACTAGAAAGACCCGTGATAATTTCACGGTTTTCCTATTTGGATTTTCGTATGAATCTTTATTCCTCAGTTAATGATTGAATAAGCTCATGGCGAGTTCTACGACAATAAAATATCCGTAGAAATTCCCCTATCGCATCTTGAAATATTTGAGCTTAACAACTTTAAGAAAACTAGAAAGACCCGTGATAATTTCACGGTTTTCCTATTTGGATTTTCGGATGAATCTTTATTCCTCAGTTAATGATTGAATAAGCTCATGGCGAGTTCTACGACAATAAAATATCCGTAGAAATTCCCCTATCGCATCTTGAAATATTTGAGCTTAACAACTTTAAGAAAACTAGAAAGACCCGTGACAATTTCACGGTTTTCCTATTTGGATTTTCGGATGAATCTTAATTCTTCAGTTAATGATTGAATAAGCTCATGGCGAGTTCTACGACAATAAAATATCCGTAGAAATTCCCCTATCGCATCTTGAAATATTTGAGCTTAACAACTTTAAGAAAACTAGAAAGACCCGTGATAATTTCACGGTTTTCCTATTTGGATTTTCGGATGAATCTTAATTCCTCAGTTAATGATTGAATAAGCTCATGGCGAGTTCTACGACAATAAAATATCCGTAGAAATTCCCCTATCGCATCTTGAAATATTTGAGCTTAACAACTTTAACAAAACTAGAAAGACCCGTGATAATTTCACGGTTTTCCTATTTGGATTTTCGGATGAATCTTAATTCTTCAGTTAATGATTGAATAAGCTCATGGCGAGTTCTACGACAATAAAATATCCGTAGAAATTCCCCTATCGCATCTTGAAATATTTGAGCTTAACAACTTTAAGAAAACTAGAAAGACCCGTGATAATTTCACGGTTTTCCTATTTGGATTTTCGGATGAATCTTAATTCCTCAGTTAATGATTGAATAAGCTCATGGCGAGTTCTACGACAATAAAATATCCGTAGAAATTCCCCTATCGCATCTTGAAATATTTGAGCTTAAACACTTTAACAAAACTAGAAAGGCCCGTGATAATTTCACGGTTTTCCTATTTGGATTTTCGGATGAATCTTAATTCCTCAGTTAATGATTGAATAAGCTCATGGCGAGGTCTACGACAATAAAATATCCGTAGAAATTCCCCTATCGCATCTTGAAATATTTGAGCTTAACAACTTTAAGAAAACTAGAAAGACCCGTGATAATTTCACGGTTTTCCTATTTGGATTTTCGGATGAATCTTAATTCCTCAGTTAATGATTGAATAAGCTCATGGCGAGTTCTACGACAATAAAATATCCGTAGAAATTCCCCTATCGCATCTCGAAATATTTGAGCTTAACAACTTTAACAAAACTAGAAAGACCCGTGATAATTTCACGGTTTTCCTATTTGGATTTTCGGATGAATCTTAATTCTTCGGTTAATGATTGAATAAGCTCATGGCGAGTTCTACGACAATAAAATATCCATAGAAATTCCCCTATCGCATCTTGAAATATTTGAGCTTAACAACTTTAACAAAACTAGAAAGACCCGTGACAATTTCACGGTTTTTCTATTTGGATTTTCGGATGAATCTTAATTCCTCAGTTAATGATTGAATAAGCTCATGGCGAGTTCTACGACAATAAAATATCCGTAGAAATTCCCCTATCGCATCTTGAAATATTTGAGCTTAACAACTTTAACAAAACTAGAAAGACCCGTGATAATTTCACGGTTTTCCTATTTGGATTTTCGGATGAATCTTAATTCTTCAGTTAATGATTGAATAAGCTCATGGCGAGTCCTACGACAATAAAATATCCGTAGAAATTCCCCTATCGCATCTTGAAATATTTGAGCTTAACAACTTTAAGAAAACTAGAAAGACCCGTGATAGTTTCACGGTTTTCCTATTTGGATTTTCGGATGAATCTTAATTCCTCAGTTAATGATTGAATAAGCTCATGGCGAGTTCTACGACAATAAAATATCCGTAGAAATTCCCCTATCGCATCTTGAAATATTTGAGCTTAACAACTTTAAGAAAACTAGAAAGACCCGTGATAGTTTCACGGTTTTCCTATTTGGATTTTCGGATGAATCTTAATTCCTCAGTTAATGATTGAATAAGCTCATGGCGAGTTCTACGACAATAAAATATCCGTAGAAATTCCCCTATCGCATCTTGAAATATTTGAGCTTAACAACTTTAACAAAACTAGAAAGACCCGTGATAATTTCACGGTTTTCCTATTTGGATTTTCGGATGAATCTTAATTCTTCAGTTAATGCTTGAATAAGCTCATGGCGAGTTCTACGACAATAAAATATCCGTAGAAATTCCCCTATCGCATCTTGAAATATTTGAGCTTAACAATTTTAAGAAAACTAGAAAGACCCGTGATAATTTCACGGTTTTCCTATTTGGATTTTCGGATGAATCTTTATTCCTCAGTTAATGATTGAATAAGCTCATGGCGAGTTCTACGACAATAAAATATCCGTAGAAATTCCCCTATCGCATCTTGAAATATTTGAGCTTAACAACTTTAAGAAAACTAGAAAGACCCGTGATAATTTCACGGTTTTCCTATTTGGATTTTCGGATGAATCTTTATTCCTCAGTTAATGATTGAATAAGCTCATGGCGAGTTCTACGACAATAAAATATCCGTAGAAATTCCCCTATCGCATCTTGAAATATTTGAGCTTAACAACTTTAAGAAAACTAGAAAGACCCGTGACAATTTCACGGTTTTCCTATTTGGATTTTCGGATGAATCTTAATTCTTCAGTTAATGATTGAATAAGCTCATGGCGAGTTCTACGACAATAAAATATCCGTAGAAATTCCCCTATCGCATCTTGAAATATTTGAGCTTAACAACTTTAAGAAAACTAGAAAGACCCGTGATAATTTCACGGTTTTCCTATTTGGATTTTCGGATGAATCTTAATTCCTCAGTTAATGATTGAATAAGCTCATGGCGAATTCTCCGACAATAAAATATCCGTAGAAATTCCCCTATCGCATCTTGAAATATTTGAGCTTAACAACTTTAACAAAACTAGAAAGACCCGTGACAATTTCACGGTTTTTCTATTTGGATTTTCGGATGAATCTTAATTCCTCAGTTAATGATTGAATAAGCTCATGGCGAGTTCTACGACAATAAAATATCCGTAGAAATTCCCCTATCGCATCTTGAAATATTTGAGCTTAACAACTTTAACAAAACTAGAAAGACCCGTGATAATTTCACGGTTTTCCTATTTGGATTTTCGGATGAATCTTAATTCCTCAGTTAATGATTGAATAAGCTCATGGCGAGTTCTACGACAATAAAATATCCGTAGAAATTCCCCTATCGCATCTTGAAATATTTGAGCTTAACAACTTTAACAAAACTAGAAAGACCCGTGATAATTTCACGGTTTTCCTATTTGGATTTTCGGATGAATCTTTATTCCTCAGTTAATGATTGAATAAGCTCATGGCGAGTTCTACGACAATAAAATATCCGTAGAAATTCCCCTATCGCATCTTGAAATATTTGAGCTTAACAACTTTAACAAAACTAGAAAGAACCGTGATAATTTCACGGTTTTCCTATTTGGATTTTCGGATGAATCTTAATTCTTCAGTTAATGATTGAATAAGCTCATGGCGAGTTCTACGACAATAAAATATCCGTAGAAATTCCCCTATCGCATCTTGAAATATTTGAGCTTAACAACTTTAAGAAAACTAGAAAGACCCGTGATAATTTCACGGTTTTCCTATTTGGATTTTCGGATGAATCTTAATTCCTCAGTTAATGATTGAATAAGGTCATGGCGAGTTCTACGACAAAAAATATCCGTAGAAATTCCCCTATCGCATCTTGAAATATTTGAGCTTAACAACTTTAAGAAAACTAGAAAGACCCGTGACAATTTCACGGTTTTCCTATTTGGATTTTCGGATGAATCTTAATTCTTCAGTTAATGATTGAATAAGCTCATGGCGAGTTCTACGACAATAAAATATCCGTAGAAATTCCCCTATCGCATCTTGAAATATTTGAGCTTAACAACTTTAAGAAAACTAGAAAGACCCGTGACAATTTCACGGTTTTCCTATTTGGATATTCGGATGAATCTTAATTCTTCAGTTAATGATTGAATAAGCTCATGGCGAGTTCTACGACAATAAAATATACGTAGAAATTCCCCTATCGCATCTTGAAATATTTGAGCTTAACAACTTTAAGAAAACTAGAAAGACCCGTGATAATTTCACGGTTTTCCTATTTGGATTTTCGGATGAATCTTAATTCCTCAGTTAATCATTGAATAAGCTCATGGCGAATTCTCCGACAATAAAATATCCGTAGAAATTCCCCTATCGCATCTTGAAATATTTGAGCTTAACAACTTTAACAAAACTAGAAAGACCCGTGACAATTTCACGGTTTTTCTATTTGGATTTTCGGATGAATCTTAATTCTTCAGTTAATGATTGAATAAGCTCATGGCGAGTTCTACGACAATAAAATATCCGTAGAATTTCCCCTATCGCATCTTGAAATATTTGAGCTTAACAACTTTAACAAAACTAGAAAGACCCGTGATAATTTCACGGTTTTCCTATTTGGATTTTCGGATGAATCTTAATTCCTCAGTTAATGATTGAATAAGCTCATGGCGAGTTCTACGACAATAAAATATCCGTAGAATTTCCCCTATCGCATCTTGAAATATTTGAGCTTAACAACTTTAACAAAACTAGAAAGACCCGTGATAATTTCACGGTTTTCCTATTTGGATTTTCGGATGAATCTTAATTCTTCAGTTAATGATTGAATAAGCTCATGGCGAGTTCTACGACAATAAAATATCCGTAGAAATTCCCCTATCGCATCTTGAAATATTTGAGCTTAACAACTTTAAGAAAACTAGAAAGACCCGTGATAATTTCACGGTTTTCCTATTTGGATTTTCGGATGAATCTTAATTCCTCAGTTAATGATTGAATAAGCTCATGGCGAGTTCTACGACAATAAAATATCCGTAGAAATTCCCCTATCGCATCTTGAAATATTTGAGCTTAACAACTTTAAGAAAACTAGAAAGACCCGTGATAATTTCACGGTTTTCCTATTTGGATTTTCGGATGAATCTTAATTCTTCAGTTAATGATTGAATAAGCTCATGGCGAGTTCTACGACAATAAAATATCCGTAGAAATTCCCCTATCGCATCTTGAAATATTTGAGCTTAACAACTTTAACAAAACTAGAAAGACCCGTGATAATTTCACGGTTTTCCTATTTGGATTTTCGGATGAATCTTAATTCCTCAGTTAATGATTGAATAAGCTCATGGCGATTTCTACGACAATAAAATATCCGTAGAAATTCCCCTATCGCATCTTGAAATATTTGAGCTTAACAACTTTAACAAAACTAGAAAGACCCGTGATAATTTCACGGTTTTCCTATTTGGATTTTCGGATGAATCTTAATTCTTCAGTTAATGATTGAATAAGCTCATGGCGAGTTCTACGACAATAAAATATCCGTAGAAATTCCCCTATCGCATCTTGAAATATTTGAGCTTAACAACTTTAAGAAAACTAGAAAGACCCGTGATAATTTCACGGTTTTCCTATTTGGATTTTCGGATGAATCTTAATTCTTCAGTTAATGATTGAATAAGCTCATGGCGAGTTCTACGACAATAAAATATCCGTAGAAATTCCCCTATCGCATCTTGAAATATTTGAGCTTAACAACTTTAAGAAAACTAGAAAGACCCGTGATAATTTCACGGTTTTCCTATTTGGATTTTCGGATGAATCTTAATTCCTCAGTTAATGATTGAATAAGCTCATGGCGAGTTCTACGACAATAAAATATCCGTAGAAATTCCCCTATCGCATCTTGAAATATTTGAGCTTAACAACTTTAACAAAACTAGAAAGACCCGTGATAATTTCACGGTTTTCCTATTTGGATTTTCGGATGAATCTTAATTCCTCAGTTAATGATTGAATAAGCTCATGGCGAGTTCTACGACAATAAAATATCCGTAGAATTTCCCCTATCGCATCTTGAAATATTTGAGCTTAACAACTTTAACAAAACTAGAAAGACCCGTGATAATTTCACGGTTTTCCTATTTGGATTTTCGGATGAATCTTAATTCTTCAGTTAATGATTGAATAAGCTCATGGCGAGTTCTACGACAATAAAATATCCGTAGAAATTCCCCTATCGCATCTTGAAATATTTGAGCTTAACAACTTTAAGAAAACTAGAAAGACCCGTGATAATTTCACGGTTTTCCTATTTGGATTTTCGGATGAATCTTAATTCTTCAGTTAATGATTGAATAAGCTCATGGCGAGTTCTACGACAATAAAATATCCGTAGAAATTCCCCTATCGCATCTTGAAATATTTGAGCTTAACAACTTTAAGAAAACTAGAAAGACCCGTGATAATTTCACGGTTTTCCTATTTGGATTTTCGGATGAATCTTAATTCCTCAGTTAATGATTGAATAAGCTCATGGCGAGTTCTACGACAATAAAATATCCGTAGAAATTCCCCTATCGCATCTTGAAATATTTGAGCTTAACAACTTTAACAAAACTAGAAAGACCCGTGATAATTTCACGGTTTTCCTATTTGGATTTTCGGATGAATCTTAATTCTTCAGTTAATGATTGAATAAGCTCATGGCGAGTTCTACGACAATAAAATATCCGTAGAAATTCCCCTATCGCATCTTGAAATATTTGAGCTTAACAACTTTAACAAAACTAGAAAGACCCGTGATAATTTCACGGTTTTCCTATTTGGATTTTCGGATGAATCTTAATTCTTCAGTTAATGATTGAATAAGCTCATGGCGAGTTCTACAACAATAAAATATCCGTAGAAATTCCCCTATTGCATCTTGAAATATTTGAGCTTAACAACTTTAAGAAAACTAGAAAGACCCGTGATAATTTCACGGTTTTCCTATTTGGATTTTCGGATGAATCTTAATTCTTCAGTTAATGATTGAATAAGCTCATGGCGAGTTCTACGACAATAAAATATCCGTAGAAATTCCCCTATCGCATCTTGAAATATTTGAGCTTAACAACTTTAAGAAAACTAGAAAGACCCGTGATAATTTCACGGTTTTCCTATTTGGATTTTCGGATGAATCTTAATTCTTCAGTTAATGATTGAATAAGCTCATGGCGAGTTCTACGACAATAAAATATCCGTAGAAATTCCCCTATCGCATCTTGAAATATTTGAGCTTAACAACTTTAAGAAAACTAGAAAGACCCGTGATAATTTCACGGTTTTCCTATTTGGATTTTCGGATGAATCTTAATTCTTCAGTTAATGATTGAATAAGCTCATGGCGAGTTCTACGACAATAAAATATCCGTAGAAATTCCCCTATCGCATCTTGAAATATTTGAGCTTAACAACTTTAACAAAACTAGAAAGACCCGTGATAATTTCACGGTTTTCCTATTTGGATTTTCCGATGAATCTGAATTCTTCAGTTAATGATTGAATAAGCTCATGGCGAGTTCTACGACAATAAAATATCCGTAGAAATTCCCCTATCGCATCTTGAAATATTTGAGCTTAACAACTTTAAGAAAACTAGAAAGACCCGTGATAATTTCACGGTTTTCCTATTTGGAATTTCGGATGAATCTTAATTCTTCAGTTAATGATTGAATAAGCTCATGGCGAGTTCTACGACAATAAAATATCCGTAGAAATTCCCCTATCGCATCTTGAAATATTTGAGCTTAACAACATTAACAAACTAGAAAGACCCGTGATAATTTCACGGTTTTCCTATTTGGATTTTCGGATGAATCTTAATTCTTCAGTTAATGATTGAATAAGCTCATGGCGAGTTCTACGACAATAAAATATCCGTAGATATTCCCCTATCGCATCTTGAAATATTTGAGCTTAACAACTTTAACAAAACTAGAAAGACCCGTGATAATTTCACGGTTTTCCTATTTGGATTTTCGGATGAATCTTAATTCTTCAGTTAATGATTGAATAAGCTCATGGCGAGTTCTACGACAATAAAATATCCGTAGAAATTCCCCTATCGCATCGTTAAATATTTGAGCTTAACAACTTTAACAATATATTGAAATATCAATCATAAATATGAATGCAGTTCGTTATTTTTAGAAATAAGTAGTTATAAAGGAAAAGATTTGAAATTGAAAACTTTTTCCATTTCATTGAAACACACGTTAAACATTTTCTTTCTTTCTTTCTTTCTTTCTTTTTCCCCAAGGACTCATGCAATACTTTTATTCAATGGGCCATGTGTCCTTAATCTCAAGGAATAAAATCGTTGTTTGAGTAATCTAAAACGTGACTCGGACCAAAGAGTTGTGAGTTCAATACCTGGCGACAGCAGAGGGAGCAAAAATGTTATGGATTTGAGTTTCTAAAGATGACTTAATAAAGTGTTCGGTCGAAAGTACAAAGTATATCACCTGAAGAAAGTGTTCATCTTTATTGTCATATGTAAATAATAAATGTAAATAGTGTAAATAGTTACAATAGCTCATCTCAGAAATATAGACAGATCTTTCAAAATACTGACCGAGAGAGTTCTCTGAATTGTTGGCATGAGAATTGTGTATGACCTGTACCTGATCCTAGGGGGAAACCTGTTACCTGGACTTTCTAACTGGATAATCAGAATTTACCACTTGAGCAACTCAACTCATCAATTATGAATAAACTACAATATTTGAAGAGGTTCGCAATTTGGCATCTATTTAGCGATGCACACCTGACACAAAATCGCCTTTGGGACTAACCAATTGGCAGAACAACGCAGCATATGCCTTCACCAACAAAACCATATGCACAAAAACCACAAAACCAGAAGTCGAGCAATTCTGAGGGATTAAGATTATCATAGATTCCATCATTTCTCCGTTTCATTCTATGATAAAAAATAATATTACTATTTTATACTTTGCTTTCATTCGCTTTTTAGATATATGTAAGCTGTGCATGGTCAGGATTGGTTTTGAGGAAGACAGGGGAATTATTTTTGTTGTTCTGGCTACAAATATTAATTCAAAACGATCCTTCTCATAGACTGGTTACCAATCAAGGCTACCAATCAAGGCAAAAAAGCCCAAAGATAGATTCATGCCATTATCAGTGCGAAGGGAAAAAAAAACTATTTCAATATAAATTTCACACACACACACACACACACACACACACATATATATATATATATATATATATATATATATATAATAAAATATAGTTTTAAGGTATGCTACGTTAATGTGTTAAAGTGCTCAATATCAGGGATAGAGCATATGCAAATATAAAAGGGGCATTGAATTCGAAGCATAATTAATAAAAACGAAAAAGGCCGACACTCAATAACATCAACTATGAACACGCACACAATATGATGACCGTGTTAGGAAGATAAAACATTCCTATGACTCTAGTGACATATATAAAACAATGCATATATTCAGATAAAAGTACAAATAAAATCACCCTTGATAATGGCTAAAATTATAGGCGAAAGCGCTCGGATATACAAAACATTTGGACAATTTCTACATAATTTAGACGAAGAAAAGAAAAAAAATTAGAATTATGTTTCTTCATTTATATATATATATATATGAAGTAATATAGTCTTAAAGTGTGCTATATTTATGGGATAAAGTGCTCAATATCAGAGATAGAGCGTGTGTAAATATAAAAGTGGACATGGAAGTCAGCACTTAGAGGCGACAGTCTGTTTCATGCTAGGTGCAATCATCAGGCCTGACGATTGCCTGACGATTGCATCTAGCATGAAACTGACTGTCGCCTCTAAGTGTTGACTTCTATGTTCACTTTATATATATATATATATATATATATATATATATATATATATATATATATGTAAATGAAGAAACATAGTTCTAAGATGTGTTATATTTATGTGACAAAGTGCTCAATATTAGAGATAGACGGTATGTAAATATAAAAGTGACCATTGAAGTCAGCACACAGAGGCAAAAGGCTGTTACATGCTAGACGCAATCGTCAGATGTGGCCTGACGATTGCGTCTGGCATGAAACAGCCTGTCGCCCCTGAGTGTTGACATAATTTGTTCACACACACACACGCACTTTCACACACACACACACACACACACATATCAATGTTCACTTATATATATATATATATATATGATATGATATGATATCGCATATTGTGAGTTGGTGTTCATCAAATACATTTTCTCACCGGTAGCACGACTCAGAACTTCATGCCCAACGCAATCTCAATCTCAATTCAGCACTTGAAGATTGTGTTGTGCATGAAGAGTCGTCCTACCGTTAGTATATATATATATATATATATATATATATATATATATATATATATATATATAGGCAGCGTCTCTTCATTCAAGCATGTTTCGTTGATTTAAATATAGACATATTGTGTCTACTTATATTTATACTGATCCTTTCCAGTTGTCTAATCAGTTTCTTGATGTTAACATGAAATTCATCAAGGAAGGCAACCCAAGTACTTTCGACCTTTTGTGAGATCATCTTCAAATTACAGTGACAAAACATGCTATCGTAACTACGATGATTTCTGCATTCCGATGTGATGGAGAATTAAAAAAAAAACTTTCCCTTAAACTTTTTGTTAAATATTTTCTGTTAAAGTTTTTTAAAAAAATTGTTTTGTTGTACATATGGATTTTTCTTTTACAAAACAAGAATTTTACTATAAACCCGCTGCCCGAGAAATGATAGAAATGTAAAATGGCATTAGTATATTAATGTTATATGCATTTTATGTTGTTGCTATATTTGTAATAAATTTTGTTGAGTGTTAGTTGGTTAATTTTGATGTAGACTGTCTCGAGAATTTTAAGTTTTTATTTATTATTCTCGTGTAGTTTATATATATATATATATATATATATATATATATATATATATATTTATATATATATATATATATATTTATATATATATATATATATATATATATATCTATATATATATATATATATATATATGTATGTATGTATATATATTCTAAAGTAATAACGTTTTTATTCATTAATGCGACAGATTTTATCACGTTAAACGTTATTTTTAGCGGATAGTTATATTTGAGTAAAATTATACTGCTTAATAAATAAATGGAACGTCTACTCAGATATGAGTATCCACTAAAATAATATTTAAAGTGATAATATATATATATATATATCTGTAGCTAAACAGTATAGCACGTCAGACTATATGACGGTTTCATGTAGGATACAGGTTCGATTCCTGTCGCTGGACAGATATTTTCTTTATAATTTTCGGATAGTCAGGCCGGTAAATGTTGTTAATACTGTTTATTATAAACAGAGCATTTGCTTAAATATTTTCATCTATAAAAATAACGCATAAACAATATATATATATATATATATATATATATATATATATATATATATATATATATATAGGTTTAAATGTATCTATCTATATATTTATTTTTAAAAAGTATATATATATATATATATATATATATATATATATATATATATATATATATATATATATATATATATATATATATATATATATATATATATATATATATATATATGCCACTTAATAATACATAGATGTAATGTGGACTTTATATATTTAAGGTATTTGAACAGTCAATATAGTCAAGTCTAATAATTTTTATAAAAACTATTCTGAATTTGAAGCTATATTGAATTCAGGATTTGTTAATAGACTTGTGATAATGTTTATATAAAAGAAATGTTTTTGTCAGAAAAAATATAATGAAAAGCCTATTTCACTTAAGAATAAAAAAGTAACTGGCGGACTTCTTTGGCTAATGGCCTATTGAAATTGGAATTGAAAAATGTGAGCCTATACCATTTCCATTGTTCTGCGTCTTGTAATCAATAATGTGTAGCAGAATAAATTTTTGTAAGAAATGGTCTTAAAAGATGCGATAAATGACGATGACGATGATGACGATGATGATGATGATCATGATGATGATCATGACGATAACGATGCTGATGCTGATGATGAGAATGACGATGATGATGACGATGATGACGATGACAATGATGATGACGATGATGACGATGATGATGCTCATGATGATGACGATGATGACGATGACAATGATGAGGATAACGATGCTGATGCTGATGATGATGACGATGATGATGATGACGAAGATGATGATTATGATGATGAGGACGATGACGATGATGCTGATGACAAAGATGATGACGATGATGACGATGACAATGATGAGGATGACGACACGATGATGATGATGACTTTGATGACTTTGATGATGATGATGACGATGATGATGATGATGATGATTACGATGACGACGACGACGATGATGATGAAGATAACGATGATGGTGATGATGACTGTGATGATGATGACGACGATGACGACGACGACGACGACGACGATGACGATGATGATGATGACGACGACGACGATGATGATGATGATGATGGTGGTGATGATGACGATGATGACGGTGACGATGATGACGATGATGATGACGATGATGACGACGATGATGATGATGATAAATCAACTCGAATTTAATTTCAAAGGTTCAACCAATTTAAGTAGAGTCGAATGTTTGATGAGTCATGTTTCATTTAGATTTATTTAATCTAAATTTACTTTGTCGCTTACAATTTCGAGGATCGTGAACAAAAGATCTGTCGACGCTTCTCGAAAGCAAAGAGCCGTACACAATATTTGTCCAGTGCTCAACTCGCGTGTAAAAAATCCTCAACAACTTGAATAAACGATTTTGTTTCCTTTCATTACAGAGAAGACCGGCATACGTTTAACAAATCTATTTATCTATCTTTAGGGGGGGGGAAGGAAATACAGAAATTAGGAAATGCCACCCCCACGCAGAAAAAGAACCCCCCAACACACACGTACACACACAAATAATTACGATATTGTTTAAAAGGGTAACAACCTGACAAGAATGAAGAAAAGAAAAGAAAACGAAAAATACAAAAGGCGTCGAAATTAATCCCAGCATACACGCAATGATTTTGCAACACTAGCCGAAAAATTTCATACAGTTCAAATAAAAGCAGAATACTTTTCTTCAGTTAAGAAAAGCTTTCTGTTTTATTTAATACGTGGGTTTGTTCCCTTTCTTGTGTACTGTATATATTCACATATCATGCGACCTTTGAAGACCTAATTTTCAAGCTAATTTGAATTACAGTAAAGGGCTATATAGTTTGGTTAACGGTGTAACCTGGACCAGAAGTACATACGCTAATTTTATATGTCGTTCATGATGCGACCCTCTTCAAATTAGCTTCAAAATTAGGTCTCCAAAGGTCGCAGGATACGGTATCTATCTATCTATCTATCTATCTATCTATCTATCTATCTATCTATCTATCGTATATGCTCGAATATCATGCGACCTTTGAAAAACTAATTTTGAAGCTAATGTGATTACAGTAAATGCATATATAGTTTGGTCAACGGCATAGCCAGGACCAGCGGTACATAAGGTCATTTTATATCTCGTGTATGTTCCTACCCACTTAGCTTCAAAATCAGGTCGCATGATACGCGAGTATATACGGTACATGTTTTACGAATAAGAAAATTCTTTAGTGAAATACACAAAGCGGATGGTCCAGAAATCTACATGAGATTCCATCAGATTTGGTGAAGTTCGCACAGTGCACAGCATTGTTGCTTTTCAATCTCCACCTATGGGTTAAATAGTAGAATCCATCGGAAAAAATAATTATTTATTCAGTCGAGCAACCATCACGTTCATGCATCAGGGTCGGAATGTCATTAGGGTAGCACTCTGTGTCATAACATAGTTGGTCAATGTATGTGGTTGCTGGGAGACCAAATCCTCTTGTTCTGTGGCTACGGGTCCAGAGCTGTAGATCACTCGCAAGTTCTTGTTTTATCCGCCAGTAATGTCCTGCAAAGCGCATTCGCATAAGATTCTAGATATATCGGGAATAGATCCATAAAGTTGTGATTTAGTTGGATATTGTCTCCAAGAGATGTTAAGTATAGCTCTCACCGTCCGAGTGTAGATTCCATCAAGTTTAGATTTAATTAGTGTTTAAGATTGTAGAAATGTCAGAGATGGGTCCATACAGCATTGATTTAGTTGGATATTGTCTCAAAGAGATGTTAAGTATAGCTCTCACCATCCGAGTGTAGGTTCCATCAAGTTTAGAATCAAGGATTTAAGATTGTAGAAATATCAGAGATGGTTCCATATAGCTGTAATTTAGTTGGATGTTGCCTCCAAGAGATTGTTAAGTATAGCTTTCACAATCCGAGTGTAGGTTCCAGCAAGCTTAGACTCAAGGGTTTAAAAATGTAGAAATATCAGAGATGGGGATAGAGCTGTGATTTAGCTGGATATTGTCTCAAAGAGATGTTAAGTATAGCTATCAGCATCGGAGTGTAGGTTCCATCAAGCTTAGACTCTAGGGATTTTGTTAATGTTTAAGCTGTGGCACCAGAGATTAACATCGCCTTTACAGTGGCTCGAAAGAATCTACACTTGTGGTTGTCTGGTAGATCAGATTTCACCATTATTCATCCATTTTATTCAATTACCCAGGCTTCAGCTTTGTGAAATTTCACATCCTGTTCACTAAATTTTACCTCGCTTCCTAGATATGTAAAAGATTCGAGATATTTTACTGATTCACCTGAGACAGTTTGTACTGAACTTCGCTGGGTGAAGCTTATGAATTCAGTTTTAAAAAACATTAACATGGAGTCCAACATCTTTAGCAGCATTTCCTCGATTATGTGGGAGAACTGAGATTGGTAATGGTGGTGTCTGCAATGAAAAGGCAATATGTATGGTGAATATCGGTCATGATTTTAGCAGGATTATTATCCCCAGTTAAGATTCGTAGAAGGCAGTATGACAATTTCCATACGCTTGTCAATACATCAGGGTCTGCCATTGCAGAATACCTAATAAAAAATCTGGTATTTGACTCGTCTTTCACCGGATTTTTTCTTAATTGTCAGCAGAGTGTATTTAGATTACCATTAGAATATAAACCATCACCCCGGTGGTAAGCAGACAAAATGGTCACCTGTTCTTAATGGAATCTGTTCGTGACTCATAGTGCTGAATCCCTGGTAATAGATCAGAAAATTTACAAACGTCCTAATGAGCTCTTTTCTGGGTACCGTGTATGGATTTAAGCGTAATACTAGATTTGTTAGAAAGTCTCATCGTCTTACTGTTGAAATACTTAGCCTGTGAAAGCCACTTCCTTTTATCTTCTTCCTTGCAACTAACAATCAATTCTGATGTTTTATAGAACAGTCTGGAAGAATTAAGTGTGTAATAATAATTCCCTTAAAAGTTCAAATTACGAGAGAGATCTTATACGTATTATACATGGGGAATTACGGGAATATTTTCAGAGATATGTTCAACTTTTCATCTCATGAGGCTTAAATACTCTACGGTATCTAAATTCTCTTTATCGCTTAGAATTTTGTGCGTTGCAAAAATGTAAATGCTACTAAATCATGTTTTTAAAAATCCTGTTTGATTTTATCAAGTATCGTCATAGCATCAGACCAGACGTGGCAGAAATATTCAACGCACAGATGAAAGGTGGATTTATAAGTGAATTCTGGCACGGCACAGTAAACCTGCCTTCCTAGAACTAAACATAGCAATTGATTTAATATCATAAGTTCACTTCCTGTCATTGGAAAATATGAGACGAAGTGGTTAGCATCAGCCATAGTGATGGCGGGCTGGAATAGTTAAGTGTATAATTCCCAGAAGGATACCGATTACGAGAGACATCTGATTTCTGTATGAAGATTCACTGACTAAAATGTTGCTTCTTTAACAGTTAAGATAAGGACATTAGTCTAAATAATCCAGAATTTAAACAAACCTCCTGCATGCGGCTAGAAAATGAATTTAGTAAATACACAAAAATAGAAAAACAAGGATGTGTCTTCTCACCAGACTTATTTAAGCTTTAAAATGAGACAATCCTGAGAGAATTAGAATTCCTAGCGGAAGATAGGAAAGGAAAACGTGAAGAAAGGACTAAGCATGAATTCCAAGAAGAGAGGATATATGGTTGTCAGCAAACGGAAAAACCTATGATGCGAACTACGAACTGGAGACGCCAAAATGAAGCAGGTACAAAAATTTTAAAATCAAGGAATTGCAACTCCGAGATCCGAAGGCAAATTGGAATAGCGAATAATGCCTTCCAAAACCTAAGTAAAGTATTAAGAAACGCGAAAATTTCGTTAGAAACAAAGAAAAGAGTGCTGGATTGTTACGTAATATCGCTCCTCCTACTATATAACAGTTAAGATAAGGACATTAGTCTAAATAATCCAGAATTTAAACAAACCGCCTGCATGCGGCTAGAAAATGAATTTAGTAAATACACAAAAATAGAAAGTGGCATAAGAAAAGGATGTATCGTCTCACCAGACATATTTAAGCTTTACAATGAGGCTATTATGAGTGGTAGCTTTATAAATGCGCAGAATGGGTTCTGAGAAGAAAATGGCCTGGAACGACAGTGTGAACCATATTCCTTGGTAGTAGACCTGCAACTGATTCAATATCATAAGTCCACTTCATGTCAGTTGAAAAATGTGAGCCGAAGAAGGCGCCAAAAGATCCTCTCCTGGAGATTTAGATCAGGCAGACTAATGGCAGGAAGAAGGATTGCTATGTGGTGATTAAGTGTTGGTGTTTTGGTCTCTAAAAGTTCTGAAGGCAATATTATTCCTTTTCCCGTGAAAAACTCGGCGCACATTTCTCGACTGGACTCTGTGGAGGTGACTAGCGCCTTGTATATTACTGTTTTAGTGATAGATGCACAGATTAAAAATGCAAGCATTCGAATTTTAATCTCCCCAAAACAGTTTTGATATATATATATATATATATATATATATATATATATATATATATATATATATATATATATACAACCTTACAGCGCACCGTGATATTGATTCAACTGACATTGGTTTATACAGGGACGATGGTCTTATGGTTATTAGAAACTCTACTAACTTCAAAATAGATAAAATTAGAAAGGCATTATATAAAGAATTTAAAAGTATGGGTTTAAAAATTACCGTCAGCACTAAATTAAAAAAGTTAACTTCCTTGATATAACATTAGATTTAAAGAAAAATACATACACACCTTATAAAAATCTCAATACGAATCCTTTATATATACACCCTAAATCAAATCACCCCTCATCTATAATTAAACATATACCTTTATCTATCCGAAAAAGAATAAGTACAAATTCAGCAAATGACAAAGTTTTTGATGAACATATTAATTTCTATAATAGAGCTCTAAAAGATAGTGGCTACAAAAACCTAAAACTATCTTATATTAAAAATGAAAATGGTAAGCATAGAAAAAACAGAAGTAGAAAAATAATTTGGTATACACCCCCATACAACCAAATGGTAAAAAACAAATTGGGGCAAAAAATCCTCGCATTAATACTCAAGCATTTTCCCTGTGAAAGTAAACTAAGTACTATTTTCAATAGAAATACACTAAAATTAAGTTATAGCTGTAATGATAACTTAGAGAAAATTATTAAGAAACATAATACTAATATCTTAAATAAACACTTATACCAGAACCAAAAAACTTTAGACAATGGAAAATACAAACATCAACTAATGAGGGTAAACAAAAATTATGTAATTGTAGAAAACCTCAAAACTGTCCTCTACAAAATAAATGTTGCATGGAATCATTAGTATACCAATGCAATATATCTTCTATTGAAAACCCTGAAAAAATAAAAATATAATTGGTTGCACTAGCAATGAGTTCAAAAAAAGGTTCAACCAACATCAAAGTTCGTTTAGGATAAATAAATATAAAAATCAAACATCCCTCTCGAAGTACTTCTGGAACCTAAAAGAATTCAATAAAACACCTACAGTAAAATGGAAGTTAATAAGAAAAGCTAGAATATGTAGGCCATTAAATGACCCATCTCCTTTATACATACATGAGAAACTATATATTACTAAGTTTATAAAAAATAAAAATTTACTGAATCAGAGAAATGAAATAGCTATATTATGCCGTCATTGTCAAAAATCTTCTTTAAATAATATTAAAAAAAAAAATTTACCTGATAAAATGCATACTCATATTTGATGTGAATAAATAATTTTAAATAATGTAAGTAATTCTATTACATTTACTTGTTTTATAAAAAATATAGCCGATTAAATTTAAAATGTTAAATTTAAAAGTAGAATTTTTAAAATTGTAATTAAATAAACGGATTCTAACCTAAACATCTTTTAAAATTGTAATTAAATAAAACGCACTCTAACCTTAACACCTCTATCAAAGCAATTCAAACACTTAAAAGAATCCAATAGAACACCTAAAGTCAAATGAAATTAATAAGTTAGAATATATTGGACATTAAATGACCCATGTCCTTTGTACATACATGGGAAAATTTATATTACTAAATTTATAAAAAATAAAAGTTTACTGAATTAGTGAAATAATTTAGCCACCTTTGCCGTCATTGTCATAAAAAAAAATTAATCTGGCAATATACATATTTATTTATACTCGATAAGAAAAAATAATTTTACATAATTAAAAAATACGCTTTTAAGTAGGCGCGAGAGGGGGTCGTCAGTGATGTTTTGACTTGGTTCATCATGGAGTTTCGGGTCTTTCAACATCATACTCCCCATCACCAAATCGACCCAATCAGGGGAGATCTAACCCTGATTCCCCCTCACTTTTAAAACGCTAACAGTTACTCTGGCCTTTTTAAAGAATTCTACGAAGAAAGACCACGTATTCCGCACATCCGATTGGCTGTTTGTACAACCAATCAGCTGCGCGAACTATTTTTAAATGGCCCGCAGTGGGGACTAGGTTTTTTTTTGGTGGATAGCAGCTTCAATGGATAACCAAGGAGGTAATCTTAATATTCCTAAGTTCAATCCCTTCCCTAAGTGTTGCATCGTTTAAATATTGCAGTTTGTATTTTATTTGTTTTTTTTTGGGGGGGGGGGAATTAAACTCAACCCTACTATTACATTTATCGTTTAGCCCGATTCTTAAAATTTGTTACAGGTTAACTTTAACTGGATTGGTTTTATTCGCTATATTTACATACTGTAAGTAATTCTAATACATTTACTTGGTTTTAAAAAGAAGTATAGTATATTAAATATTAAAAATAATTTTTTTAGAAATGAGGTTAAAACATATTCTAGCCTAAACAGTCCCTCAAAATCTTTAAATATACGAATAGAAAAAATACCGAGAAACCGCAAATGATTTAGGTTGTAATGTGGAATTTAAAAAAATAATGCATAATATATTAAAAAAAATCCACATTATAACCAAAAACATTTGCGGTTTCTCTCTTCTTTTTAATAAACACATTTTTCTCTCGTTGGAACTACTATAACCTCTTCCTTTTCAATATATATATATATATAAATATAAAAATTATGTCCTTAGCAGACAGTACTGTTTCTCTTTGTCACAGCCCCTCAATGTGACTAGACAGCCGAATGCCTCAAGACCTGATCGAACCCCAACCGATTTGGTATCAGTCAGGGCTTCTACCCCTACGCCATCTTTACTCGACGGAACGAATAAACCAAATCTGTTTCCAAAATAATTCTGTCCTTAAATTCACGTATGAACTCAATACTAATAATAAAATTCCTTTTCTTGACATGTTGATAAACACAAATAATAACAAATTTACTATTTCGCCATACAAAAAACCTACCAGCATAAATTCATGTACACTTAACTACAAGAGCGAATGCCCATATTACTACAAAATAGCAATTATAAAAAATCTAATACATCGTGCAGAAACTAATTCATCCACAAAACAGATTTTTTACAGTAAACTAAAGAATATAAAACAAACACTTGTTAATAATAGCTTTACAAACTATATAATTGATGAACAAATAAGATGCTTTCTTAGAAATCTCAATACTAAGCAAATAGTACATAATACTGCTTCTACTAATCTCAAACATATTAATCTTATATATCTTAATGAAATGCATACTAATTATAAACAAGATGAAAATATACTAAAAAAATTACTAAATACTAACATATCTACAACAGATCCTAGCAAAAAATTAAGTTAATTATATACTACACTAAATCTAGTATATTCAACTCAATTATTCGCAATTATTCTTCTCCACCGGTTAGCGATTTGAAAAAAAACCAACAGTTAACAAATTAAAGTTCCCTTTGGGAGATTGTATGTCTAACGAACTAAATAATAAATATTTATGTTGGTCACACCACAAACTCGCTTTCACGATGCTTGACACTACATTTGAATGATAACTCTAACATTTTTAGGCATTTAAAACAACATGCCTGGCCGCATACACAATTCCGGAAAATCCTCGCCGAAAACACAACTATAATTAAACATGAAAACAATAAACAAAAACTAAAAATTATTGAAGCTATATACATAAAACAGTTGAAACCTAACCTGAACAAAATAAAATATGAAATTTCCACAAATATCCTTAAATGCCTATAATTAGTAACAGAAGCCATTGGTTTATATCAACGGCTTTCCATACTCAATACTCATCGGATTCACTCTCGCGTGGTCATGTGTGACGTCATGACTGGTGCGATTTTCGCTTCCAGCGTCTTATATGCACATGTTTATCGTTGCTTGGAAATCATCCATGTAAACAAAAACAGACTATCATCAATTTATTGTTCGTGTATTGCTTAATATATTTTGTAATTGTCATCTTTGATAATGGCTTATGTAAGCCGAAAGCTTAGATTGGATTAAAAAAATATGTATCAATATTGTGATTTTCTTTCTTCGTTTAATGATAATGTTATTAAGCTTATCAGACGATATGAAAAGAACTTACATAAAATATATAGACAACACTTATCTATATTATTTAATGAAACATGTATGAATATATATATATATATATATATATATATATATATATATATATATATTGAACTGATTGACTTATGGCTAAGGTTTTAAGTTTTACACAAAAGTTTATAAAATTATTCTCTTTATGTAAGCATAAACTGTTAGTCAAAGTGCCATGTTCCATTAAACGTACGATCGCCGAAGTTAGGCAACGTCGAGCCTGGTCAGTATATAGATGGGTGACTGTTTGGATCTCTGAAACCTTTATTCTTGAGACGGACGTTCCATTCAGAGATATTCTTTCCAAGGGCCACTATTCTGTGGCATATGCTCCCCAGAGGATGCTTACCTGATCACAACAATCGGAAACTCTTTAATCTAGATCCAACAGCTATCTATCCTACATATCCTCATAATCTGAACTTCTGACATCCATCACTTATGCTTACGGCCACATCACGTTCAAATACTGTTCTCCGTACGATCACCAAAGTTAAGCAACGTCGAGCCGCCTGGTCAGTACCTTGATGATGTGATCGCTTGAGAATAACAGGTGCTGTAACCTTGTTGCTGTGCTGCTATCGAGATAATAATAATGTTGATGTCTAAAATAAAAAAAGATGATAATATGAAAAACAATAATGGTTAATATTAGCATTATGATGATATTCCAATAAAAAGACAATTATTTTTAAAATTTTTATTGAAAGCAATTCACCCCAAGCATGGCAGGAGTGCCACTAGCACACAAGGGGTTACAGAGGATTGTGAACAAGAGTAAAGCGGCATGTTTGGGGAAAGCACACAGAGAAAGAAGGAATAACCACAGGGTGTCAGATATCGATTGACATTACACTTGAATATATGAAGGTTATAGACATCGGGGAGGCAACTAAGGGGAAAGGAGTTCCACAGCTGTTTTAGTAGAATAGACGGCTACATTTAACCGTTTTTACACTGAAAGGGTGGGTCAGAGATGCCAGCCTTGTAGCTCGCTTAAATTCATGCAGTCCGGGAACCAGCGAAAGTAGCTCGTCGTAACAGTTGCCGTGAAAATACTTGTAGAAGAGACAGAGGGAAGCCACGGCACGTCTGTTGAAAAGCGATTGTAGACTAGATGCCAGGTCTGGACCTATCACATTGCATATTGGTCTCTGGATTTTGTCAAGGACCTCGAGACGCACAGCGGGAGCACCAGACCATATATGACAGCAATATTCCGTGCAAGGACGGATGGTTGATTTATAGATTTGAAGGATGGACTCAGACGAGAAAAAACTTTCTGGCACGACACAGAGAACCCATTTTCCTTGCGGTAGATGAAGCTATTGATTCAATGTACTTATTCCACCTCATGTCGGGTGGACAGCGTGAGACCAAGCAGGCGTGGCGAGGCGCTCTCGGGGTGTTGGGAATCAGTCATTCTGATGGGAGGCAGGGAGGGTTCTCTGTGGTGGGTAAAGGAGAGCAGTTTCGTTTTGGAGTCATTAAAGTTTACAAGCCATTTCCTGCCCCAGTCAACCACAGATTGGAGGTCATTTTCGAGATCAGCAGTTTGTTAGTTTTTTAAATTATACCAGAATTACTATTGAGGTAGGAGTAAATAGTAGTGTGGTCCGCGTAGATGCCAACTTGGGAACTGATGACATCGGGAGGGTCTTTGATGAAGATTAGGAACATTGTAGGGCCCAAGATAGAGACTTTGGGAATACCAGCGTTCGTGATAAAGGAGCCGGAGGAGAACCCGTTTAGGACGGTCTCCATTTCACGGTTTTACAGGAATTATTCTATGAAGTGAAATAATTATAAAAATATAACAACATATAATTGTAATAATAATAATAATAATAATAATAATAATAATAATCCCCGTAAAGAAGGTGGAAGAGGACATATTCAGCTAGGATTGTCATACAAGGCAATAACTATTATTGGCTTACTAACATACGTGGAAATAACTAGGACTGGATGATACAATTAGCCATACATCACGAAAACAGAAAGAAAAAATTAACAAAATCATCAAAACAGGTTGTAAATACAAACGACATTTACATTTAGTAGATTCTGCAGAAAACCAAAACAGAATCCAAGGAAAAATTATGAAAAAGGAAGACAAGGATAAAGCTCTTGGACAGATGAAAGAACGCTGGTAAGAGAAACCTATGTATAGCCAATATCTAGAACGTGTTAATGAAGCCGATTTTGATAAAGTAATACTCATCGGTGGTTAAGAGCATCTGGATTAAAGGCTGAAACGGAAGGCTTTATTCTTGCAGCGCAAGACCAGAGTCTTTTTTGGCAAATATCATGCATAATAGTGTGGATCCAAAATGCAGGTTCTGTGACAATTATCAGGAAACCGCAGACCATCTAAACTCTAGATGTTCTGTACTTGCGCCAAATGAATATAAAAATCGTCACGATAGAGTGGGGCAATACTTACATTGGACAATGTGCTAAAAAGGGAAAGGCGTAATAAACGCTGGTATGAACATCACCCAGCACCGGTTAGATCCAGTGACAGGACCGAAAGAGTGTGAGTTCAATACCCGGTTAAGGCAGTGGAGATCTTGGAGAGGGGAATTAACAGGAGATAGCTGATAAATGACATCCATTAAAAATGGAATGTGGAACCTAGAAGAGTCTACCACAGTGAGCGAAATAAAAGGTTCGGTTCGACATTCCAACCACCTGAAGAAGACTGAAGCGTACAACGGCCGAAACGTTGTAATAAATATGGCGACAAAAATGAGGACAATTGCCAGAATAATGTAAATAATGTACATAATACCTCATCTTAGAAATATAGACAGATACTGAAGAAGGCCGGAATGTAATCGGCCGAAACGTTGTAATAAATATGGCGACAAAGATGAGGACAATAGTCCGAATAATGTAAATAGTGTACATAATACCTCATCTCAGAAATATAGAGAGATGATGAAAGGCCGAAACATTGTGATAAATATGGCGACAAAGATGAGGACAATAGTCCAAATAATGTAAATAGTGTACATAATACCTCATCTGTGAATTATAGACAGATACTGAAGATGGCTGGAGCGTACAACGGCCGAAAAGTTGTAATAAATATGGCGACAAATATGAGGACAATAGTCCGAATAATGTAAATAGTGTATATAATACCTCATCTCAGAAATATAGACAGATAATAAGGTTTTTCTATGCCTTTTTTCCTGAATTTTAATGAATTCCTATAATAAATCATCAGAATGAAATGATCAATGGAAGAAGAACAACCCGACCCCCGTACATTCAATAAAGTGTTCAGTTTGAGATTCCCTGTAAGAACTTGTACATGGTGAACATAAAAAGAAAAATCCCCCACGATACAGTCAAGCCATGAATTTGAACTCAGTTTGCCACGATCCTCCTTAACGCCGTTAACATCAACCGGCACATCAATTTAATCAGATAAAAAAAAAATTCAGATATTGGTTCGAAAGTAATCTATTCATATAACGTGACCTTAGAAACACTTGTCGGCGGTTTCCTGGACGGAGGTTAGAATTTCGTGAAGTGTGAGTGATCAGCCTTTGCCGGAGGTGTGTCTCTGCCAACAGGTGAAATCCATTTCCCAATTTATAGCCGCTTCCTGAGTGTCTTTTCTTCTAATTCCAAAACTCTTTTCACCGGCACAAGAGAGCGGGACCCAAACCCAGAATTTCCCTGGCAATCAATTCCAGTCATTTTATTTGGAACCTAATTAGAACGCAAGTTTAAATGGACGAAAATGTGATTCTGACTCGGGTGTTAACGTTTATCAAATTAACTCTCGTCCGACCACGGTCGAAAACTTCGTAAACGGTTTAACGTATTTGTGTCTAGCGTTATTAATGACATTAACCTCCAACGGACGCTTCGGCAATTAAAACGCTTTGCCATGATTCGCGTTTATATTTTGATTATGTCATATTACGGTAGTCTTCTCTTTTCTGCCCAAATAAAGAGCTATTTGATCTTTTTGCAACACTTTTAATCGAACACAATCGATTACAATCTTCATTTTCAATTTACCTGGCCTTGTGGGTGATGACATATTAACCACTCAACAACGTCTTACCTATAGGGCCAGTGTTGTAAACATATTGCTACTCGATCGATATTTCCAATATATTTCTCAGTTCTACTAGCTAAGCCTTATAGCTGAAAAAAGAAAACTAACCAAATGAGAAAAAAAAAAGATTTATAAAAGGTATTTTTGTTTTTTTATTTTTGTGCTTATTTTTTAAAATACTCTATTTGACGTCACGCATTAATATTTACCAAGGTTGTAAGAAATGCAGTTTCCCTGTGTTGTAACGTAGGGAAGGTTACTGAATAGAATACTCAAACGATATGTTCGTAATGAACGATGATACTTAGGACAAGAACAACACATATAAGATTCGCCAGCGGCGCGTAGAAGAAGAAGTCAACTGCTAGAAGCGAGTCAAGTGAATTCCACAATGAATCTCCAACTCCAGGTTATCTACTCTCGCCCCATGCGGTCAGATGTGACACAAGTCTGAATTTAATGTGGGGTATGCCGAGCTCATAGAAATTCCCTGTAGAAAAAAATAATAATAAAAAAACAGAAAATTTGGTTCAGTTTATTTAACTGTTGGAATGTTAGTTACAGTTATTTGAAACAAAAGCAAAGAATATTAATTTAGTAGCTTAAAACAGAACAAAAACACAAATGTTAGATGTGGTGTTCCAACTAAAGAATTCTCTTTTTATCTACCTACATTCACTCTGTCTTACTCTCTGTTCCTCTCTCTGTTTCAATCTGTGACAGGTGTATTAATAGGTAATAATTTGAAACAAAAGCAAAGAATATTAATTTAGTAGCTTAAAACAGAACAAAAACACAAATGTTAGATGTGGTGTTCCAACTAAAGAACTCGGGCAAAACTTCTTGGTATTTTTTTCAGTCCCCAAGATGGATGTTCTTTCATAACGTGAACAATCACCTCGCGTTGGAAATTTGGTAACTGCGGCATCCAGGAACAACAAATGGTTAAACAAATATGTTAGTTAATTTTTTTAGCTCTTTCATATAATAAAATATATAGTTAAGTTTTTTATATATTAGTTAATTTTTTTAGCTCTTTCATATAATAAAATATATAGTTAATTTTTTATATGTTAGTTAATTTTCTTTAGCTCTTTCATATAATAGAATATATAGTTAATTTTTTTCATCATATAGTAAATCTAGTATATCCTGTTTATTTATAGGACACCCTGTAGTAGAAATAAAGCAATGGAACTTAAGATGACAGAAATACTATTAAAAAAAATGAATAATGCACGACAGTTATTCGTTTATGTCAAAATATAAAATGTGCTGCTTTTTGTGCGACACCCTATAGATAAATATATAGATAGATTGGAACCAAAATGTTCGATATTCTCCTTAAAGAGAACAATCACCTTGCGTTGGAAATTTGGTAACTGCGGCATCCGGAAACAACAAAGGGTTAAAAAAATATGTTAGTTAATTTTTTAGTTCATTCATATAGTAAAATATATAGTTAATTTTTTATATGTTAGTTAATATTTTTAGTTCATTTATATAGTAAAATATATAGTTAATCTTTTATATGTTAGTAAATATTTTAGTTCATTCATATAGTAAAATATATAGTTAATTTTTTATTTGTTAGTTAATTTTTTATTTGTTAGTTAATTTTTTTGTTTATTCCTATAGTAAAATATATAGTAAATTGTTTATATGTTAGTTAGTATTTTTAGTTCATTCCTATAGTAAAATATATAGTTCATTTTTTAGTTGTTAGTTAATTTTTTAGTTCATTTACATAGTAAAATATATAGTTAATCTTTTATATGTTAGTAAATATTTTAGTTCATTCATATAGTAAAATATATAGTTAATTTTTTATTTGTTAGTTAATTTTTTAAATTCATTTATATAGTAAAATATATAGTTAATTTTTTATATGTTAATTCATTTTTTTGTTTATACCTATAGTAAAATATATAGTTAATTTTTTATATGTTAGTTAATTTTTTTAGTTCATTCCTATAGTAAAATATATAATTAATTTTTTATATGTTAGTTAATATTTTTAGTTCATTCCTATAGTAAAATATATAGTTAATTTTTTAACATGTTAGTTTTGTTTTTTTCATCATCTAATAAATCTAGATTTTCCTGTTTTTATGGGACACCCTGTAGTAAAAATAAAGCAATGGAACTTAAGATGAAAGAAATATTTTGAAAATGAATAATGCCTGACAGTTTAATGTCAAAACGTACGCAGGTGTGGGCGTTAAGAAAGCTTTATTCAAACGTGAATACGAGCTTCGCGTGTAGTTTCCTTTTATAGTCCCAGTAAACAGAAATAGCTCTCTTAAAGAGGAGAGTAACAAAACAAGAGGAGACCACTCTTGATTATTCATAACAGACAGTGATTCGTTTCTGTCAAAATATAAAATTTCCTGCCTTTTTGTGGTACAACCTGTAGATAAATATATGGATAGATAGATAGATAGGAACAGAAAAGTTGGATGTTCTTCCTTAAAAAGAACACTCACCTCGCGTTGAAAATTTGATAACTGCAGCATTCGGGAACAAAAAATGGTTAATAAATTTATATCTTAGTTGAATTTTTTAGTTCATTCATATAGTAAAATATGTAGTTATTTTTTTTTATATGTTAGTTAATTTTTTTCATAACATAGTAAATCAAAATTTTCCTTCTTTTTCTGTGGGGAACCTTTTGAATAACTGTCGGATAAAGATTCCCTTTAAGATCAAGTGTTTTTTAAGTTTCGTGTTGAAATTGAAGTTAGCAGATATAGATTTTTAGAGATCTCAACGCAAGCCGAAAGCTTAGATAGGATTTAAACATGTATCAATATGGTGATTTTCTTTCGTCTTTCAATGATAATGTTATTAAGCTTATCAGAGAATATGAAAGGAACTTACTTAAAATAAATAGACACAACTTGTCTATATTATTTAATGAAACATACATCAATATATATATATATATATATATATATATATATATATATATATATATATACATCTTTTAGAATTCTTATCTATCAAGCTAGCTGAGCCTGTTCAGTTCTTCCTATTTATTCCTGTACAAGACCTTATTACTCTCCCTCTCTCTCTCTCACTCTAACACCCCTTGTATATATTGACCTGAAATCGATATCGTTTACCAATTCCTGTGAGAAGATGGCACTCTCAGCAAAAGTTATTAACCTTTTGCTCGATGGAAAAGTTTTGACACGAACTTTATTCGGAAATTGACCAAATTCTTTCTCTTTCAATTTTCGATGCCGGGCCACAAAAACCAACTAAATGTTTCAGCGGGATTATTTTCGTCCTCTTCCTGACAATACTAAAAAACTAATTAAAGCTTTATGTTAAAAGTTTGTTCGTTAATCAAATACAAGTTGAATCATATATTTAGTTCCATTATGAAAAAATCAGTAGTTTAGTTAATTCGTGACTGCGAAATTTATGCAATTTTAGAAAAGTCAATAATCAATAATTAACTTGATAAAGACACTGAGTTGATATAAGCTTAACGTTTCGACTGTTGTACTCCGGCTTTCCTCAGTTGCTGCCTTAATATGCCACTTCCATATGTCAGCATAACAATCTTATTCGATTTGGTTTTATCAACACATTTTAAAATCAGGAGCTTTAAATTATTTACGGTTTAAAAGTGTCATAATAGAGCCCTTGATTTGGATAAAAACCCGAAGAATCTACAACAGGGGTCTGCAACCTGTTGGGGAGACCGGGACAGACAGCCATGGAGTGTCTCAGAGGAAGGCCATGATATCAAATATACTATAATAAATTGTCTCGACCTCAGATCGCTTCGTCCACAAGTCTCCTTTAGTCTAAAGAAACTTTCTTTACGGCAATAGATTGTTGAAAAATTAAGCGAACACATTTTCGGAAATGCTCACTGAAAAATAGCTAAGCGTACGGCCTTTGTTAAAATTGCAGCACTCAAAATCCATGAGACTGGTTTGTGTTCAGACGTCTTTTCAGAAGTCTGTTTTGACTTTTGGAAAAGAGAGAAAACAAGGTGTACAGTAATCATTCGCGGACCGGGGACCGGGTTTTGCCGATTCCTGATCTACAATGTCCTGGTCAGGTATCTTGGATTCAGTCACTTTCCCATCTCCATAATATAGCTTCTTGGTGCCTTTTCTATAAATACTTTGATGATAATTGAGTTTATGAGTTTAAGAACAAAGTCTCATCATAAATAGCTAGATGTAAGCGCAAGTTCTATGCTACAGTTTCCTCTCTCGCACTTCTCGCTTGTGGAACTCTTTTCTGGCTTCTGGCTTCCCAGTCAACTTTGATATTTAAAAGTTTAAATGCAATATGAATTGTTACGTCTGTTTTCTGAATTACTGTTATTTTATTGTCTCTCTCTTGTCTCGTTATGTGTCAACGCCATCAATTCTTTCATGCCAAAAATGGTCTCGTTAGTCATCAACGACATCATCATAAAGGTAGCGATCATCAAAGAAGAAATTAAATTCTTAGATACAAGATAAAGAAAATATTGATGATTTTTCTCTCTCCATAATAATATTTTCTTTTGCTTATATTCACTTACATTTAATAAACATTTGCGTCTTAGCGGCTTTATTGTCTTGCATGTGGTGAAATGATTTTAAAAATCTGCAAGACACTAACCGCACGTTAAAAGATTATCAAAACCAACGTTTCAAAACGTAAATATTTAAGATCTTTAATCTGAGGGAATTTTAAAAAAAATAAAATAATGTATTTAGCTACAAATTAAAATAATAATAATAATATGTACAAATGTTTAAAAAATGCATTTCTTTCTCTTGTCATCCAATTATAAAGATTGCTTGCTATCTTTTTATAGGAAAAATTTTCGATCCTCAAGACAGCATTGTTAATTTACAAGATGGCGCGCCCGTCTGCTTAAGTCAGCGGTTGTCTGTAATTATCCATGGAGAGTTTAACGTTAAAATAACTTGCATCAATGTATCTTGGCCTTTTTCCTTTTTCATGTACGGTAATTTGAATATGAAAATACTGTGAGTTTTTTCAATGTTGTTTTTTTTTATTCTTTTTTATCAAAAATTAATTACGAGGGATATTTTTTCAAATAAATAATAAGGAATAAAAAAAAGGTTCTTTGAAATCCTATCAAAGAAATCTGAAAATAAGAATGATGAAGAATGGTGACCAATTTATATTATTTAATGTCATCACAGTAAATAAAGTTTAATAGCATAACAAGATGAATGAATGCTTCTGTCAAAAGAACAATTATAATTTGGCTTTATATTCCCCCGAGGAAAGATAGGGGGAAAAAAGGAAAGAAGAAAAATTCTTGAATGAATTCAGGTTTTAGTTTAGTCATTGCTTTCGAGATTGAAGGAAAAGAAAAATTGAAAAAAATAATTTCAGACTTTCTTTCATTTAAATGTCGCATGTTAAGCTGAATGGAAATATTTTCGTAAAAATATAACACTTTTCCGCTGTTTATTTCAATTGCTTTTTGTTTATATCGATTGTCCTTTCTTTTTCCTTCACTTTAATTCTATTCTTTCTTTCTTTCTTTCTTTCTTTCTTTCTTTCTTTCTTTCTTTCTTCCTTTCTTTCTTTTGCTCTATCATTCTGTTTTTTCTTTTTCGATCCTTCTATTTCTCTTCTTTCTTCCTCCTTTTGCTACTTTATTTCGTTCTTTCTTTTCTTCTACACTTTATTCCTATTCTTTCTTTCTTTCTTTCTTTCTTTCTTTCTTTTGCTCTATCATTCTGTTTTTTCTTTTTCGATCCTTCTATTTCTCTTCTTTCTTCCTCCTTTTGCGACTTTATTTCGTTCTTTCTTTTCTTCTACACTTTATTCCTATTCTTTCTTTCTTTCTTTCTTTCTTTCTTTCTTTTGCTCTATCATTCTGTTTTTTCTTTTTCGATCCTTCTATTTCTCTTCTTTCTTCCTCCTTTTGCTACTTTATTTCGTTCTTTCTTTTCTTCTACACTTTATTCCTATTCTTTCTTTCTTTCTTTCTTTCTTTCTTTCTTTTGCTCTATCATTCTGTTTTTTCTTTTTCGTTCCTTCTATTTCTCTTCTTTCTTCCTCCTTTTGCTACTTTATTTCGTTCTTTCTTTTCTTCTACACTTTATTCCTATTCTTTCTTTCTTTCTTTCTTTCTTTCTTTTGCTCTATCATTCTGTTTTTTCTTTTTCGATCCTTCTATTTCTCTTCTTTCTTCCTCCTTTTGCGACTTTATTTCGTTCTTTCTTTTCTTCTACACTTTATTCCTATTCTTTCTTTCTTTCTTTCTTTCTTTCTTTTGCTCTATCATTCTGTTTTTTCTTTTTCGTTCCTTCTATTTCTCTTCTTTCTTCCTCCTTTTGCTACTTTATTTCGTTCTTTCTTTTCTTCTACACTTTATTCCTATTCTTTCTTTCTTTCTTTCTTTCTTTCTTTCTTTTGCTCTATCATTCTGTTTTTTCTTTTTCGATCCTTCTATTTCTCTTCTTTCTTCCTCCTTTTGCGACTTTATTTCGTTCTTTCTTTTCTTCTACACTTTATTCCTATTCTTTCTTTCTTTCTTTCTTTCTTTCTTTCTTTTGCTCTATCATTCTGTTTTTTCTTTTTCGATCCTTCTATTTCTCTTCTTTCTTCCTCCTTTTGCTACTTTATTTCGTTCTTTCTTTTCTTCTACACTTTATTCCTATTCTTTCTTTCTTTCTTTCTTTCTTTCTTTCTTTTGCTCTATCATTCTGTTTTTTCTTTTTCGATCCTTCTATTTCTCTTCTTTCTTCCTCCTTTTGCTACTTTATTTCGTTCTTTCTTTTCTTCTACACTTTATTCCTATTCTTTCTTTCTTTCTTTCTTTCTTTCTTTCTTTTGCTCTATCATTCTGTTTTTTCTTTTTCGATCCTTCTATTTCTCTTCTTTCTTCCTCCTTTTGCGACTTTATTTCGTTCTTTCTTTTCTTCTACACTTTATTCCTATTCTTTCTTTCTTTCTTTCTTTCTTTCTTTCTTTTGCTCTATCATTCTGTTTTTTCTTTTTCGTTCCTTCTATTTCTCTTCTTTCTTCCTCCTTTTGCGACTTTATTTCGTTCTTTCTTTTCTTCTACACTTTATTCCTATTCTTTCTTTCTTTCTTTCTTTCTTTCTTTTGCTCTATCATTCTGTTTTTTCTTTTTCGATCCTTCTATTTCTCTTCTTTCTTCCTCCTTTTGCTACTTTATTTCGTTCTTTCTTTTCTTCTACACTTTATTCCTATTCTTTCTTTCTTTCTTTCTTTCTTTCTTTCTTTTGCTCTATCATTCTGTTTTTTCTTTTTCGATCCTTCTATTTCTCTTCTTTCTTCCTCCTTTTGCTACTTTATTTCGTTCTTTCTTTTCTTCTACACTTTATTCCTATTCTTTCTTTCTTTCTTTCTTTCTTTCTTTCTTTTGCTCTATCATTCTGTTTTTTCTTTTTCGATCCTTCTATTTCTCTTCTTTCTTCCTCCTTTTGCGACTTTATTTCGTTCTTTCTTTTCTTCTACACTTTATTCCTATTCTTTCTTTCTTTCTTTCTTTCTTTCTTTTGCTCTATCATTCTGTTTTTTCTTTTTCGATCCTTCTATTTCTCTTCTTTCTTCCTCCTTTTGCGACTTTATTTCGTTCTTTCTTTTCTTCTACACTTTATTCCTATTCTTTCTTTCTTTCTTTCTTTCTTTCTTTCTTTTGCTCTATCATTCTGTTTTTTCTTTTTCGATCCTTCTATTTCTCTTCTTTCTTCCTCCTTTTGCTACTTTATTTCGTTCTTTCTTTTCTTCTACACTTTATTCCTATTCTTTCTTTCTTTCTTTCTTTCTTTCTTTCTTTTGCTCTATCATTCTGTTTTTTCTTTTTCGTTCCTTCTATTTCTCTTCTTTCTTCCTCCTTTTGCTACTTTATTTCGTTCTTTCTTTTCTTCTACACTTTATTCCTATTCTTTCTTTCTTTCTTTCTTTCTTTTGCTCTATCATTCTGTTTTTTCTTTTTCGATCCTTCTATTTCTCTTCTTTCTTCCTCCTTTTGCGACTTTATTTCGTTCTTTCTTTTCTTCTACACTTTATTCCTATTCTTTCTTTCTTTCTTTCTTTCTTTCTTTCTTTTGCTCTATCATTCTGTTTTTTCTTTTTCGATCCTTCTATTTCTCTTCTTTCTTCCTCCTTTTGCGACTTTATTTCGTTCTTTCTTTTCTTCTACACTTTATTCCTATTCTTTCTTTCTTTCTTTCTTTCTTTCTTTCTTTCTTTCTTTTGCTCTATCATTCTGTTTTTTCTTTTTCGATCCTTCTATTTCTCTTCTTTCTTCCTCCTTTTGCGACTTTATTTCGTTCTTTCTTTTCTTCTACACTTTATTCCTATTCTTTCTTTCTTTCTTTCTTTCTTTCTTTCTTTTGCTCTATCATTCTGTTTTTTCTTTTTCGATCCTTCTATTTCTCTTCTTTCTTCCTCCTTTTGCGACTTTATTTCGTTCTTTCTTTTCTTCTACACTTTATTCCTATTCTTTCTTTCTTTCTTTCTTTCTTTCTTTCTTTCTTTTGCTCTATCATTCTGTTTTTTCTTTTTCGATCCTTCTATTTCTCTTCTTTCTTCCTCCTTTTGCGACTTTATTTCGTTCTTTCTTTTCTTCTACACTTTATTCCTATTCTTTCTTTCTTTCTTTCTTTCTTTCTTTCTTTTGCTCTATCATTCTGTTTTTTCTTTTTCGATCCTTCTATTTCTCTTCTTTCTTCCTCCTTTTGCGACTTTATTTCGTTCTTTCTTTTCTTCTACACTTTATTCCTATTCTTTCTTTCTTTCTTTCTTTCTTTCTTTCTTTTGCTCTATCATTCTGTTTTTTCTTTTTCGATCCTTCTATTTCTCTTCTTTCTTCCTCCTTTTGCGACTTTATTTCGTTCTTTCTTTTCTTCTACACTTTATTCCTATTCTTTCTTTCTTTCTTTCTTTCTTTCTTTCTTTTGCTCTATCATTCTGTTTTTTCTTTTTCGATCCTTCTATTTCTCTTCTTTCTTCCTCCTTTTGCGACTTTATTTCGTTCTTTCTTTTCTTCTACACTTTATTCCTATTCTTTCTTTCTTTCTTTCTTTCTTTCTTTCTTTTGCTCTATCATTCTGTTTTTTCTTTTTCGATCCTTCTATTTCTCTTCTTTCTTCCTCCTTTTGCGACTTTATTTCGTTCTTTCTTTTCTTCTACACTTTATTCCTATTCTTTCTTTCTTTCTTTCTTTCTTTCTTTCTTTCTTTTGCTCTATCATTCTGTTTTTTCTTTTTCGATCCTTCTATTTCTCTTCTTTCTTCCTCCTTTTGCGACTTTATTTCGTTCTTTCTTTTCTTCTACACTTTATTCCTATTCTTTCTTTCTTTCTTTCTTTCTTTCTTTCTTTCTTTCTTTCTTTCTTTCTTTCTTTTGCTCTATCATTCTGTTTTTTCTTTTTCGATCCTTCTATTTCTCTTCTTTCTTCCTCCTTTTGCGACTTTATTTCGTTCTTTCTTTTCTTCTACACTTTATTCCTATTCTTTCTTTCTTTCTTTCTTTCTTTCTTTCTTTTGCTCTATCATTCTGTTTTTTCTTTTTCGATCCTTCTATTTCTCTTCTTTCTTCCTCCTTTTGCGACTTTATTTCGTTCTTTCTTTTCTTCTACACTTTATTCCTATTCTTTCTTTCTTTCTTTCTTTCTTTCTTTCTTTTGCTCTATCATTCTGTTTTTTCTTTTTCGATCCTTCTATTTCTCTTCTTTCTTCCTCCTTTTGCGACTTTATTTCGTTCTTTCTTTTCTTCTACACTTTATTCCTATTCTTTCTTTCTTTCTTTCTTTCTTTCTTTTGCTCTATCATTCTGTTTTTTCTTTTTCGATCCTTCTATTTCTCTTCTTTCTTCCTCCTTTTGCGACTTTATTTCGTTCTTTCTTTTCTTCTACACTTTATTCCTATTCTTTCTTTCTTTCTTTCTTTCTTTCTTTCTTTCTTTCTTTCTTTTGCTCTATCATTCTGTTTTTTCTTTTTCGATCCTTCTATTTCTCTTCTTTCTTCCTCCTTTTGCTACTTTATTTCGTTCTTTCTTTTCTTCTACACTTTATTCCTATTCTTTCTTTCTTTCTTTCTTTCTTTCTTTCTTTTGCTCTATCATTCTGTTTTTCCTTTTATGTTTCTTCTATTGCACATCTTTCTTCAACTTTTTGTTTATATCTATCGTTCTTTCTTTATCCTTCCCGTTATTCGTATTTTTTCATTCTTTCTTTCTTTCTGTTATTACATTTTTGCTTCTTTTATTTCTCTTCTTTCTTTCTCCATATGTCAGTTTTTTCTTCTTTCATAATTCCTTCCCTTTATTCTATTCTTTCTTTCTTTCTTTCTTTCTTTTCATATTCATACTTTATTTCTTTTATTCTTGTTTCATTATATTTATTTTCTTTTTGTTTAAAGTTTTCGTCATAATTTTTATTTCCTCTTTTTTCTAATTTTTCTCGTCTTTCTTTCTTTCTTTCTTTCTTTCTTTCTTTTGGTCTATCATTCCGTTTTTCCTTCTATATCTCTTCTCTCTTTCTCCACTCGTTCCTGTTTATCTTTCTTGTTTCTGTCATTCTCTTCCTATTCTTATTTTCGTTTTCTCTCTTTCTTCCTTATATTTCTCTCTCTCTCTCTCATATATTTATACACTCGCACGACCACACATACATACATACATACATATATATATATATATATATATGTATGTATGTATGTATATATATATATATATATATATATATATATATATATATATATATATATATATATATATATATATATATATATATGCATGATTCTTTGAAAACGACTGACAAGTTCTGTTGGTTATTTTTTTTTATAAAATGTCTGTGTTCGTAAAATTGTTTTCTTTTCAGGACATAAATTTTATAAATTTATCCGAATGTTTTCAAAGCTCTTTCACCTTTGCTTTTAGCCATTATCTGGGATGTATTTTTATTTTATTTTTAACTGATCATATGCATTGTTTTATGTATGTATCTAGGAATGTTCTATTTTCCAAACACAGTCAGAACATTATGACCGTGTTCATAGTTTATATTATTTCATTTTGGCTTTGTTTTAACAAGATTATGTAAAACATTTTTATACTTGTGAATGATGTTACACACACACACACACACACACACACACACACACACACACACACATATATATATACACGTATTCTTTATATATATGTATATAAAATACGTATATATACGTATTTTTTATATAACACGTATATAGAATACGTACATATACGTTTTATAAAAATCCACATTACAACCAGAAACATTTGCGGTTTCTCTCTTCTTTTTAATAAACATACTTTTCTCTTATTGGAACGACTATAACCTCTTCCTTTCATATATATATATATATATATTATGTCATTCGCAGACAGTACTGTTTCTCTTTATAACAGCCCCTCGATGCGACTAGACAGCCCTGATCGAAACCCAACCGATTTGGTTGCAGTCAGAGATTCTACAACTAAGCCATCTTCACTCGACAGCGATATATATATATATATATATATATATATATATATATATATATATATATATATATATATATATATATATATATATATATATATATATATATATATATATATATATATATATATATATATATATATATGCATCTGTCTCGGTCTGTTCATATCTATCTATCTATCTATCTATCTATCTATCTATCTATCTATCTATGGTTGGTTCATATCTATCTATCTATCTATCTATCTATCTATCTATCAATTTTGTTGTTACAAAATACGGTACATATATATATATATATATATATATATATATATATATATATTTATACACATATATACATATATATATATGTGTGTGTGGGTGTATTCTTTATTTATTTCTCTTTTTCCTACCTGATATTTTAATATTTTTTCTTTCTTTTTTCTTTCTTTCTTTTTTTTATTCTTTTTTATTTATTTATTGTTATTTAATCTTTTAATTTTCTTTTTACTTTTATCTTTTC
>OZ038514.1:75071958-75139458 GCA_964036315.1 Acanthosepion esculentum
TGGCGATGCTCGAGACTAAAAAGGGAGATAATGCGTGATTTTTATGCATTATCGGATATTATTTTGGGTACATATTTTCACGAACGTTTTGACAAATGCCAATAACTTATAGCACTGTCGGGATTACATACCCAAATTTATTACACACACGCACGCACACACACACACACACACACACATATATATATATATATATAATAAAAAGCGGGGTCAAAATCTTTCATTTTTATTTAAACGTCCTACGAGGCTGGGATCCCGTTCCCACCCCTTCACCGTTGAAACTGTTAGATGTAGACGTCTCTTCTACTCCAATAGCTTCATGTCTCGCACATCTCGCCTGTGGAACTCCCTTCCTTATTCCTGTTTCCCTGACAAATATAATCTCCAACTATTTAAGTGTAACGTCAATCGACATCTCCAGCTGCCTTGATCTATCCACTTCCCTTCTCCACATCCTTTCACCTTTCATTCCTATCTGCTCTCGCTCCAAATCTTCTGTAACCCCCTTGCCTTGATCGATCCACTATCTTTCTCCACATCCTCTCCTTTATCACTCCCATCTGATCTTCCTCCAAACCTTCTGTAACCCCTTGCGTGCTAGTGGTCACCAGCCTTGCTTGGGGTGATAAGCTTAAAAAACAAAACAAAAAAAACCCTAATATTCCATGGTTATAATCTATTACATTGGAATCGACATTGCGACAGTGTAGGTGTGAGAGTCGGGGACGAATGTGAGAGATAAAATAAAGTTCTAGAGAGGGGTGACAGACGAGAGAAGAACAGGAAGGCCTAAAAGTCAAGGTGGAGATTAAAATTTAATAGAGAGAAATTCTAAAGAGAAGTTAGAAGACACTTTAAATGAGTGAGATACAGATACATTTGAATTATTTTCTGATGCATAATTCATTACTGAATCGCTGACCTAAATTAATTTAAAAACTGACACCGGAAATGGGTTTATACATTTGTGGTGACAATACGCACAATAATCTAAACTTAAAAATCAGAAGATGAGAAGGAGAGAGAAAAGAAAAGAAAAAAATGGGGAAGATGGAGTTGGAGCAACTAAAACCGAAGGGCATTTATAAAAGAACCGCTGTACAATCAAGAAAATTTGACAAAAGTATTAACACCTACAGGTTACAAATTTGATATAGACATATAAAAAATATAACGAATATTTAATCTAGCAAGGACCTACTATTTCTATGCCCCAAAACACATACGTATATACACACAAACAGAACATGTCTATATCTACACGTACATACATACATATACGCGTGTGCACATATAAATACGCACGCGCGCACACACACACACATATATATATATATATATGCACATACACACACATACATACATATACATACGTCCATACACATCCACTCCTGCGTATATACACATCCACGCACATATACATACGGACATACACATACGTGCACATAAACATATATACATAAAACTTTACACACCTCCATACATTTACATACACGCACTCATCTAAACAAATATACAACGTATCTATCTATCCATCTAATTATACATATAAACATACATACAAATATACATACATATACACATACACATATATACACCTAGATATGTATATATACATACCTAAACATACACACACATACACACACACACACACACATATATATATATATATATATATATATATATATATATATATATATATATATATATACACACATACATACATACGTACATACACACACACACACATATATATATATACATACATATACATACACACACACAGAGAAAGACATATATATATATATATATATAAATTAAAAGGTAAAAAATTTTCTAAAAATTTAAAATTAAAAAAAAACACATCCATCCATATATACATTTAACATATAAAAATAGATGGGTGGAACTAAATAAAATGTACTTAAAGAATACTAAGGAAGAAACCGTTAACAATCTTAGAAACCCACGGATTGATAAACGCTTATCTATCTCTTAATTCTACATATATACCTAGGTATATAAATGTCAAAAAATTATTTAAGAAAACTTTTACCTACATACCGACATACACATATATCAACATATGAATAAAGTTTTCCAACCAAAATTAAATAATCAAAAAATATATAGAGCATCACATAAACATACACAATGATACATCTAGATAATCATTCCATTTAGATGTCATGTCCGATATTAGTGATCCAAGATGGAACTGTCACAGGTAACAACAAGTTATAAAATCGTGTTAAAGTTTTAAATCATTTTTTATGTTTACATCTTGATTTTTATCTTTAATAATAAATTTTTTCCCGCAATGCATAAATCACACTGATCGCGGAAGTTATTAGGGGTTCTATCCCTTGATAAGAATCCCCATTCGAAATGCGGGGTTAATCCCTTATCCACCAAATCCCAGTAGCGTTTGGATAAGGAAGTATGATTCTTGAGGTATCGATATTTAAAAGAGCGTCTATGGTTGTATAGACGCTGCTTCCAATCACCGGCGGATATACCTATATATCTTTTTTCTGGTTGATATTTTCTTTGGGGAAGATTGTTGCCTTGTATACTACATTGTCATACATACATTTTCCCCCGATTGGACAATTGTCTCTACTCCTACAATTGCACGTGGGGCGATTAGGTCAAGTTTCATTACTAAGATAGTTTTTAAGAATTCTACAATTGTGGGAAGATATAATTTTTTTCAATTTCCTTACACATGAATAACTAATTTTCAGTGTATTCCTATTGAAAATATTATGCAGTGGATGTTTACTATGAAAGTGTTTATGTATTAATCTTAGGAAGAAATTCCTATATCAATCTTAGAAAGCTTGCAATACGGTGGATTAAACCATATTACCTTCTTCTTTCTGCTTTTAGATCTTTTATTATTATGATTTTCTAGTTCTACATTATAGTTTAATTACTGTCGAAAACCACTATTTTTGAGGGCCTGGTTGCATATAAATTTATTATCGTTAAAGGTATTTTGGCTAGAAGATAACTTATTTATTCTCATATTCACAGTTCTGGTGATGTGATCTATTACAGATATAGGGTGGTTAGAGTGGACATTGATGTATAGGGGTGTTTGACCAACTTTATGGAAGGGTTTAAATGTATCATTAGAGAGGTTGAGGGTGATATCTAAAAATTTTACTATTTTCAGGTTGGAAGGTATTTCAATCTTAAGGCCGAGTTATTTAAAGGCCCTAATTATCCTCTTATGTAAGCCGGAAGTCAAGGAACCATTGCTATTAGGGACAATGAATAGGCCGTCATCTCTATAAATTCCAACTTGGTTATGGTTAACTACTCTACTGAAGGTGTCTAAAATATATATGCCCACTAATTCTGCAATTTGGCAGAGTCGAAAGATCGCATAGGGACATCGAAACTTTCATTATCTTTCTTCACCCAAGTAGTGTCATTGTATGTAAGTATTGATCTTCTTGACGCTAAAATAATGTCCGGATCATTTTCCGTTATTTCGGTATATCCTTTAGCGAAATTAAGGCTGATAATTAATAGTTCCTCCGAAATAGAAGGGTAAAAATCCAAGATGTCAAATTGGATGAAAGTGGTTCGTCTTTTATTGGGAATCTTTTGGAACCATTTAATCATCTCAGCCATGTATTTCCAAAGGTTGATTGGATATTTATCCAGGACACATGATGTTATTTTCTTAAGAATATTCTTAGAAATTAATCCCAACTCAGATTTAGAGGGATTAATTAGACGGGACTGCAAGCTATTGATAAAGTTTGGTTTATAATCTTTGAAGAGAATGTATGCATCTTTCTTATTAAATTTACCCATTCTGTCAGTAACTCCACATTTGTTAGCAAATATATATATATATATATATATATATATATATATATATATATATATATATATATGAGTGTGCAGATTATATGTTATATAATAAAGAAAGATTTAACAGTTCCCCTGATATTATCTAGGGATATCTCGCAACAAAGTTCTTATTTAATAATACCCTGTCGTTATTTTCACCGTTTCCATAGAGTCCAAGAAAGTACTTCTCGCTGCAGGGATTTAATTCACAATTCCTTTTATCGCCAAATTCTCGAACGAAAGCTTTATTCCAGTAGCCTTTTGTCCCGTGGGACTAAACCTGGAGACATAAACCTAACCTTCCTTCTGATAAGTGCTGCATCGGCTGTTGCTGCCCTGTGCATGTCACGCTTGGCAGCACTCACCAAGACTTTTCTTTTGCATTATGGCTTCTGGTGGCCCCGTATATGAACCAGACGACTTCTGAATCTCCTACAACACTTCTGGACGGTCTCCTTGTTTAAGTTGGCGGATACTGCCATAATCCTTGCCTTCAGTTCATCTTTGATCTCACAAGGAGTTTTGTCGGTCTCTCGATCAACTGCTGCCCACACATAATGGGGGTTGTAGTCTTGGGAGTTAGGTGGCCAGATGTAAGAGTTGATGTGGTCAATGAATGGGTTCTCCGGCTTGTGTTGCATACTGCAGAGTCATGTTGCCATACATAATGTCTTTTGGCAGGCACCGTCTTGGGCCAGGGAAGTACTAACTCCTCAAATCACTTGATGTAGGCTTTCCTGTTAAGTCTGAGACCTCAAAAAAAATTACGGGTGCTATTTTCTTATCAGAACAATCACAGTGAGTTTTCAGTGACGCCTAGCCTTCATAATGAACATTAGACTCATCCAGTTCTTTCCGAATCCTCTGCACTGACCTGGGATTGACACCCAAACACTTTGAAATGTTCATATTGGCGTTTCCGGCGCGAATGCCAAGCAGTACAGCATGCCGTTTACAAATTTCTGGCGAAATAAATAGCATGATGGTGCCCATGTTATCACAGACGGTGCCCAACTGACATTACTATACTAGGCAGTCGACAAAAGAAAGAAAAAAAACCAAAAAAAACAACGCGCATCCGCCAAATAAAAAATGTGAAATGGCGACAATTTACCCATCGCCCTCGGTATATTTAAGAATTGTTTTTTTTTTTTTTACTCGTGAACAGCAAACTTCTTTTTCACAATTTTCAACACGGATCAGATTCCAAAAGAGACATTATTTTAATAAATCCAATCGAAGGAAGAAAAGATAAGAAATAACATACATAACATATATATATATATATATATATATATATATATATATATATATATATATATATATATATATATAATGATATATGTACGTATGTATAGCTGGCCACTCGTATTCGAGGATGCCCGTCTACTAGGGCGGCTAGCCAACTCCTATTGCAGACGCTTGTTCAGGCACATTACTTAACACCCACCGAGCCCACCTGTGGTTTATACTGCAACTATGCTGAGCAGACCTTAGTTACAGTTTCTGGGAAAGATGGTGTTATCTAGCGTTTCAACAAATTGAACAAGGCCAGCACGCTCAATCCCTCGGCCACGATGACTTGTGACTTCGTGTTATTACACCTATCGATGCCCCTCCCCCAGCGGATTCCGCCTACCCAATTTCGCTCATAAGGCTTGGGTCAACACGTGGTATGGTTTTCAGGCACTTTCTAAAGGTGCCACACGCTGGGAACGACCCCTCCAGTCCGATAACACCCGGAAGTCTCTTTCCTGACAAATCGACCATGGTGAGTTTCGAACCCGGGTCTCACTGTCAGAATGCGAACGTTCTAACCACTCGATCACGTGCCCATATATATATATATATATATATATATATATATATATATATATATATATATATATATATATATATATATATATATATATATATATATATATATATATATATATATATATATATATATATATGGGCACATATATATATGGGCACATTTCACCCCAAGCAAGGCGGGAAGCCACTAGCACACAAGGGGTTACAGAGAGTTGGAGTGAGAGCAAATAGGAGTGATAGAGGGAAGGATGAAGAGGAGGAGAGGTGATAGATCAAGGCATCTGTAGACGTCGATTGACATTACATTTGAATAGTTGGAGATTATAGCTATCTGGGAAACAGGAAAAGGGGAGAGAGTTCCACAGGCGAGAGGTGCGAGATATGAAGCTTTTGGAGTAGAAGAGACAGCTACATTTAACATTAGTGTTAAGATAATTTTTTCTTCATCTTTGTGTGTGTATACGCGTCCGTGTATGCGTGTCTGTGTGTATGTGTGCGAGCGCGCGCGCGTGTACACGTGTACGTATACGTTGTGAAATTTCAGATATAGCTAAGAAATATATCTGTAAAAAATAACAATATGAATAAAGAGAAAAATGGAAATTTAACCGGCCTGTGTCGTCCACTGAGGAATCCTTTGATGAATCGCCGATTGGTGGGGGGTGGGGGGCAAGACTGAATTCAAATGTTAGGGTAGAGGGTTACCCAACCGAATAAACGACCACATGTCCGTGGCTAAGGTGAGCCTTGGATTTAAAGGGCCTGACCAGATATGTCGACTGAACTGATTAGGTACTCTGTTGTGCAGTGGCACTACCACCACACCCCGGGACTCATGATGATGTTGATGATGACGTGAAATTGATGGACTGTTAATAAGCGGTCTCGCCGCGTCTAACAGACACCGAAATCGTCGATGAGGAAACCTAATGGGTAACAGAGAGACACAATGCCTCTTAAATTCAAATATAGCATCCAAATTCATATTCTTCATTCAGGTCATTCTTTGATAACTCCTAAGCAGAAAAGCCCATGCAATTTCAGACTTCTTTGAAAACAGAGATCGATTTCCAATACGCCCAGTTGACTCGATCTGGCATCTAATATTCAGGTCACGGTTACCCGAAAAAAAAAAAAAAGTCGCGTGTCGCCCTCGCCAGCTGCAGAGGTTTGAAGCCTTGAAGCCATTCTGCCCGTCAAGTCGAATTTAGATTCAATGGCTGCAATGTGGCATGTACAACTAAAAAGTTCTCTTTGCTGCGATTGGATATTTTCAACCGTCCCTTCCCTTCACACAACCACAAGTGCTTACGCAGGCGCACACGGCTACAAAAGTGCGCATCTACACGAATACACATGCGCAAAAAACAAAATCATCAGATAGGGACAAAACAAAATTTATTCATCAGATAGTTATAAATAAAGACATGTCAATTAATTCATCATGCCAGAATTGCTTGTAATGATTACACTCCAAGCAAGGCAGTAAAACAATTCAATCCTCTTAGTGGATTGGATTGTTTTTTACGGCTTATCAACCTTTTTGGGGTTATTTAAATCCGAAACGTACTTTTGGCTTGTAAGAATTTTTTTTTTACAGAAGTGGATTTTAGAGAAAATAGTCGCTGGTGATGGAAAATGAGTCTATTTATGAATCTGGTAATCCATTAAGTACTTAGGGGGAGCATATGTCCTGAAGACATAGTCGATGTGTCAGGCAAGACATGCTGGTGTTCCAATTCCTCTTCGGCTTGACTTTGAATTTAGAATTGTACTTTTCCGAGATTGGTCGCACCAATTCCACTTCCTGCATCAATAACCATTATATTACTCGCACAGCCATTGATTCTTCAGATATGTTATCGTCAGGCTATTACCTGTTTTTCTCTATTCAATATACAATATTCCTTGTCTCACCAAACTTACCTCTTTTTGGCAAGGTACTAGAGGCTCTAATCAATCCCGAAATGGTTAAGCTTCCCACTTCCCATTACCTTCTTCCAGATAAACAAAATGGCTTTCGTTTCTCTTGCTCAACCGTTGATGTGTTAATACACTCTACTGAATTTATCTCTCAAGCTTTAGTTGAGTATGGCGAAGCTAGGTCTGTGGCTTTATATATCTCTAAGACGTTTGACAAGGCTATAGTGTCGCTGACCGCATATTTGACTTAATCCAATTTTCCTTGAAGGTCATCTTAAACGACCACTCTTCTAGATCATTTCACATTAATACAGGGATCACTCGGGGCTCTATTTCATTCGCCGTATCCCATCTTCATTAACGATCTTCCAAATGTTATTTGTTTCCAACTCGACGTTTATGATGAGGCAGAATTATTTACTCCTACCTTAATATTAAGGCCGATAGGCACGGCAAAATAAAGCTAGCAGCTGATCTAAAAAAAAGGAACATTTGTTAACTGGGGCAAGATCCATCTCAGCCCCTATTCTGCCATCCACTTTCATATCTTAGCTTTCATTTCTTGCTGAAGTGTGCCTGTATCGCTACTAATACCTTTTTTCCCATGTTATTCTCAGCAAGATATCTGATATGGAATTATAATATATAGCCAAGAAGATTTATTGGTTTTTGACTCTTTAGTTAACTATATTGAGTTAACACGACTGAAAAACACTTCTCCTTCTCCATGGTGAGTCGAACATTTTCAAGGGTCAGCCATATATATGGATGCTTCCGATTATATCGGTCTTGGAATCATTTCCGTAATGTATTCGATTTTGTTCGCTATTACTGAACACAGTGTCGATACCATGACTATACCTTCCTCCTGGAGACATATCTCAGAACCAAATTGGAAGTGAGAAATGTTAGCATTTCCTTGTGTGTATGTGTGTGTCTGCGTGTGCGCGGGGAGGCGTATATGACTTCCAGAGTTTAACTACGTGGTGGCTTGTACTGAAAATTATGGTAGCTATTACTAAAGAAAGTGGCGATGCCATGACCATACCTTTCTCCTATATTTCAGAACTTAATTGGAAGTGTGAACAAATTGAAAGAAACTATTTTGGTCGCTATTAATGAACACAGTGGCGATACCATGACTATACCTTCGTCCTGAAGACATAATTCAGAACGTACTTGGAAGTAGGATATGTCAGCATTTTCTTGTGTGTGTGGGCGTGTACATGTCAGCCAGCATTTAACTATGTGTGTCTGAGTTGGCACGTACTGAAAAATATTATGGTAGCTATTACTGAAGAGAGTGGCGATGCCATGACCAAACCTTTTTCCCATATTTGATAACCTAATTGGAAGTGTGAAGATTTCCATCAAAATATTAGCATTTCCTTGTGTTCTTGTTTATATGTGTGCGGCTGTGTGCGAGTGTGTGCATGTCTGTCCGTTTTCAAAAACGTGTGCGCATGCGTACTGAAAAAAAATGAGACTAAAATGCGTTCTCTTTACGTCAATTTTATCAAGTAAAAGTAAATTTCTTCCTTCTTTTTGGGCAGCCTGGGGTATAAACAAAAATGAATCTGACTTATCAACAAAGTGCGCTGAATATATTTCTCTTTTGTTGGTGGTGGGAGGAGGGGAGCATTGAAACTGGACTTTCAGGATGTCTCTTATTAGTGCGAGACGCTGCTTATATTTTGATATAAACGCCAGTATCACTTGAGGAGCTTCACAATTCGCTCGCCGAGAAAGATTCTTCAAACTTACAATGTGGAAAATGTGTAAAAAAACTACCCCCCCCAAAAAAAAAAAACAATATTATCGACAGATAGATAGATATGAATCAAGGCAAAGAAAGAAAGAAAGAAAGAAAGGAAAGGAGATATATATATATATATATATATATATATATATATATATATATATATATATATATATATATATATATAGAGAGAGAGAGAGAGAGAGAGATAGATAGATAGATAGATATGAATCGAGAGAAAGAAAGTAAGAAAGAAAGAAAAGAAAAGAAAAAGATAGATATGAATCGAGAGAAAGAAAGAAAGAAAAGAAAGGAGATAGATAGATAGATATGAAGAGACATAGATAGATAGATAGATAGATAGACATGAACAGACATAGATAGATAGATAGATAGATAGATATGAACAGACATAGATAGATAGATAGATAGATAGATAGATAGATATGAATCGAGAGAAATAAAGAAATAAAAGGAAATAGATAGATAGATATTAATCGATAGAGAGAAAATGAATAGTTATTTTTAGTGGATACCCGTATTTGAGTAGACGCTCCGTTTATTTATTAAACAGTATATTTATTTTCGTCTATCGGCTTGAATATTTGAGAAATCTTATTAGTGAAAAATACGCGCTCTCCGGCAGGATTCGCACTTGCATTCCCCTAGGGGAAACCATCAATGGATCTGACATGCATTGGATGTCACATTTATGGAGTGTGTCAGTGACCAAAAAAATTTGAATTGTGCTTTTAAATACAGATTTTTCCCTGACTCTCGAAATAAACATATCTCCTCAGTTTCGCATCCGAAAGTAAAGAAACAGAGTTTTTTTTAATTTATTAATCTGGCAGAATTTTATTACTCAAACATGATTTTAAGTAGATTCGCCTGTTTAAGTAAACGCCCTGTTTATTTACTAAGAGTATATTTATTTATTTTCGTTTACCGGCCTGAATGTTGGAGAAATGTTATTATAGAAAAATACGGGATCTACGGCAGGAATAAATAAATTGAACAAAATAGGTACGTATGAATCGTCATATTGGAAGAAAGAATGAATGAAACTGAAATAGTTTGTTTTGGTTTGGCTATTACATAAACGATCTAAACTAATCTCAAAACTTTTTTACTACGTTGTAGTGGAATGTTTGGTGGTTACCATTTATTTAATGGTGTTGACGGCCCAAATCAATCAATACAATTTTTACTCTACGAATATGTTACGCAAAATGCAAAAACAAGAGAAAACAAGAAACATTTGTGATAAAAGACAAAAGGCAAATATTTGAATAACAAATAATTTTCAATATATTTTTGTAATGAAAATGTTTTACAAAAATGTAGTGGATTTTTTTTAGGTGAAATCTTGTTAGTTTAATTTATGTGTTGAACTCAAGTTTGGTGAAATATTAAATTCTCTTAATGAGTTCTTATTTGAAAGGATGTTTGTTAGAATCTGTTATTGAAGATTCTTTAAATTAATTGCAAGAGAAAAATTTAGTGTTCATGTAAGTAGTAAATGTTTGAATGCAATTTGTGATCAAAGAAGTTATCTACCTTTGATTGTTTTGTGTAATACAATGTTCTCGAATGTTGAGAAATAAAGCTGATTTGTTAGCATGAATTTGTTTAACTTCTGCGTAAGGAATTTGGTGAGTGAATGAGAATAGAATGCACAGCTTAGTTTTGGTGAGTGAGTGTGAATATCGTTAAGTTGTATAATGTACGTATGAACTAAAAATCTTAAGATTGTGTGAAGTCAAGTTTAGATGCAATTAGTTTGATGTCACAATGCTCACTGGCGATTGTGAATGAGTTTATGTTTTTATTTGCTTCGGGTGGCTCACAGAGACTTACAGCGAACTTGGATTTCAGTCACGAACTGTAAAAATTAGTTAAGCGTGGGTGGATAGACACACCTACTTGTATATTTATTGACCAATGAGGGCTCGAGATTTTTTTGAAAGTGTATGAAGTTGAAAGTGTTCTGTAATCCACTTTTTGCACAGATTTGACCAAACTATTTTAGATATTGGGTAATTTGGTTTCTACAACGTTACTAAAACATCGAAAACCAAAAGGAATATAAATATATAAAATAAAAATAAAGATGAATAAAAAACAAGTAAAATAAATTAACCGAAATAAACAAATAAACAAACCACTCCCGCCAAAATAACCACCAGAATGGACTACGCACAATGCACCACTGGCCCGTGTATATAAATAGTCGAGAAAAACACAAGGTGGCCTGACAATTGCGTCTTGCATGAAACAGCTTGTCGCCTCTAAGTGTTGTCGTCAATGTTCACTTATATATATATATATATATATATATATATATATATATATATATATATATATATATATAGAGAGAGAGAGAGAGAGAGAGATAGAGAAAGAAATAGAGGAAGAGAGAGAAAGAAAAAAAGAATTGGAGCAAAAGAGATAGGGAAAGAATAAGAAAAAAGGGCATCAAAATTTGTTGTTTTAAATTATAGCAGTATCTCTAGGGTCTGGCAGGAAACAAAGAGAGAGTAGGAGAAACAGAGAGGTGTAGAGAGAGGAAGGGGAAACGAAGAGGGAGATAAATAGTGGGAGAGGAGAGTGAGAGGAGGAGAGATATAAGAAAGACATAGAAAGATGGAGAGGGGCTAGAGAAGAAAGAGAGGGGAAGAGATAGATAGAGAGGATGAATAGAAAGAAAGAGGGGGAGGGGATAGGAGAGAAAGATAGGTAGTTGGCACAGAAAGAGAGAGGGAAGAGAGAGAGAGGAGGGAGAGTAAAATAGAGAGAGAGAGAGAAGAAAGAAAAATGAGGAAGAGAGAGAGTGAAAGAGGTCTGAGAGAAAAAGATACCGATAAGTAAAAGAAAGAGAGAGAGAGAGTTGGAAGAGAAAGAAAGAAAGAAAGGTTGGGGAGAAAGAGAAAGAAAGTAAAGACAGAAAGATAGCTAGGAGAGAGAAAGAGAGAGAGAGAGAGAGGGAGTAAAGATAGTGAAAGATAGTGAGAAGGTAGGGAAAGAGAGAGAGAGAGAGAAGAGAGTTAAGCATATAAAGCAAATGAGAGGAAAAAGAGAGAGAAGGAGCGGGAAGAGAGAGGGGTGAAAGAGAGAGATAGAAAGAGATTAGGGAGAGCAAGAGGGAAAGACTGAGTGAGAGAGAGAGAGGGTAAACGGTCAACACTGTCTTTTCATGCCATTTACGTAGCTGCAAAAGCAGTATTATTATCTCTAATCACGTCTTCATCAAATGACATTTAGGACAATCTTGAAGACCGCAGCCCACAGCCATAACTCCCTTTCACGAGGGGTTGCTGATCTGTTGCAATGATGACAGAGGCAAATGTCGTTATCTGATCTGGAAAGCTCTTAATATATTTCAACTTTCACATAGAATCATTTAAAGATTACCCAGATAATCCAATGACCTCCAGGACAACGATAACAATCACATTATTACATACATTTAATTAAACTTTCTCGGTAACTTAGCTGTGAGGCATGGTGCGCTAAAAATAATTTTGGCCCGTCTCACTTCTCAGAATCTGACCAACTTACGAAGCATCAGAATTTTCAGAAGGCCCTCCTTAAGTTTTCTTTTTAATCATTTCATTTCAAGCAAGGTGATAATGCCAATAAAACGCAAGGGGGTAACTGGGAGTGAAAGAGAATGAGAAGACTTTAGTGAGGAGAAAGGACAATAAAAGAACAGGTTTCAGGAAGACAGAAGATGGCGATAATGCCACTAAGACGTAAGGGGTTACTGGGAGTGAAAGAGAATGAGAAGACTTTAGTGAGGAGAAAGGACAATAAAAGAACAGGTTTCAGGAAGACAGAAGATGGCGATAATGCCACTAAGACGTAAGGGGTTACTGGGAGTGAAAGAGAATGAGGAGACTTTAGTGAGGAGAAAGGAAAATAAAAGAACAGGTTTCAGGAAAACAGAGATTGCTAGTGAATTTATATTTTTGGAAGGTCGCAGAGAAGCAAAGACCGGATGAAACTTAACAGATATATCAAAAGTAAATAGTCCTTCTCCCCACGAATTTGGAAAGAAAGGAAAATAAGCAATCTAGATTTTTGAAAAACGTTGTTTATTTCATAAATACATCCACTAATATATAGCCAGGTCTAAGTTAGCCTCCTTGAGCGCCTCCATTTCGTCAGGCATGGAAGTGATAAATCCTGTAATCTTCAATAAGGGAATATCTGTTCAAGTTGAATACAGAGTATGTCTATATTTCTGAGATGAGGTATTGTAACTATTTACACTATTTGCAATGTGTCCTCAAAATTCAAACAAAAATCACCTGAAGAAGGCCGGAGCGTACCAGAGTCGAAACGTTGTGAATGTGACAATAAAGATGAGGACAACTGTCTGAACAATGCAAATAGTGTAAATTGAATTCAGAAGTTGAACCAATTCGCAATGGGAAACAAGTTCCAACCATTTCCTATGCAGTGACCTGTATAATAAATCTATAAGTAACTCGGGTTCATGATTGGTGACTAACATACCTATGCTAGATGTCGAATCCATGTTGCTCTAGCCACGCACGAGTTACATTTGTAGCATGGTATGGAGAACTTTTTAAAATTAATTATTTAACCACAACCAAGGTAATAAAGCCACTGAGATGCAATAAGTTAGAGAAGAAACGGCAATAAAAAGAACAAGATTCAAGGAGACGACAAATGATGCTTATTTAAATTTTTTGAAGATCGCAGTTGACTGATAAACAAGTAGCCGGGAGAGAATTCCACAAGCGAGAAGAAACTATCAGCATAGAACTTACGGCTACAGAATATTGATTTTGAGAATACCATAGATTGAAGTTTTAGGAAAACCGAAGTTGAAAGGGTTCTTATGCTTAAATACGAAAAATGTTGAACATAATGAAGAAAGAAAGCCTGGAGAATTCAACACTCACAATTAAGAGATGTTGGTTGAAACAGTGAATAACGAACTTAACAGGTTTTTGTGAATAGACGGCAAGGCAGAAGAGGTTGATTGGTTAGTTCGTCTTTTACAGATTATTTAAAGACAGCAAATATTTTTAGATTCTAAGAACTCTTTTTTTGAGATGATAATGATCTATTAATACAAGTCTTACTAATTAACCCATGGTTGGGGGAGAAGAGTTGGATTCTTACTTATCCCAAGAGTATTTTCGCGCAAGTGAATATAACGAACCCAACTGGAATTGGAACTCGGCTCACCTATTAACAATTCCGAGCCAGTATCCATTACACCACGCCAGATCCAAGCTTGATATTCCCAAGCGGTCACTCATCTAGATACTGACTAGGTTCAACGATGCTTAACTTTGTGATCAGTCGAGAACTGGTGATCAACGTGATATGGCCGTAAGCCCATTACACCACCTTCACGTTCAAGCTCACAGCACTTGATATTCTCAAGCGGTCACCCATCTAGGAACTGACCAGCTTGGATGTTGCTTAACATTGGAGCTAATTGGTCTGTGAGTATCAGGAGACGACAAAGTAATTGGCAAAATTTATTTTATTATGGTGACAAAACAACACTCGTGAAGATGGAACATGCGACACCAGGTCCCCCCTCTTTCTATTCTTCTCTCTCTCTCTCTCTCTCTCTCTCTCTCTCTCTCTATACATAGACAGAGCAGGGGAGATAAAACAGAGAAAAAGGAAACAGAGAGAAAGAGAGTGATAGATAGATAGATAGATAGATAGATAATGAAAAGACTGAGAAAGGTAGATAGATAATGAAAAGACTGAGATAGATAGATAGATAGATAGGTAAGTAGGTAGGTAGGTAGATAGATAGATAGATAGATAGATAGATAGATAATGAAAAGACTGAGATAGATAGATAGATAGATAGATAATGAAAAGACTGAGATAGATAGATAGATAGATAAATAATGAAAAGAATGAGATAGATAGATAGATAGATAATGAAAAGACTGAGATAGATAGATAGATAGATAGTTAAGTAGGTAGATAGATAGATAAATAATGAAAAAACTGAGATAGATAGATAGATAGATAATGAAAAGACTGAGATAGATAGATAGATAGATAGATAGATAGATAATGAAAATACTGAGATAGATAGATAGATAGATAATGAAAATACTGAGATAGATAGATAGATAGATAGATAAGAACAGACCGAAACCGATAGATAGATAAGAAACAGACGGAGATAGATAAATAAACACATAGATAAATAGATAGATATAAATATGCTAAAATAAATAAGAACAGATCGAAAGAGATAGATATGTAAGACAAAGACGAAGATAGACAGACAGACAGACAGATAGATAGATAGATAGATAGATTTAAACAGACTAGAATAGATAAATATGAACAGAGTGAAACAGATAGACCAGGCTCGACATGTTTCAATGTGATTTGAACGTAAGCCAAATAGGTAAGTTAAAGCGTCGAATTTATTTAGAGCATCACATGTTAGGAACTTCTAGCCGTGATCGTCTATATCCTAAAGGGATACGACACACACACACACACACACACACACACACACACACACACACACACACACACACACACACACACACTCAAAGAATATTCATTATTTCCAATTGTATTTGGTCATGGGACAATAATTCCCGCGGGCAAAACACCAGGAAAAGATTTCTAATGAAGGTGTAAATGATGGTTTTTTTTTCTATCGGAGTCGGAAACATGATCTGCAGTGGAAAAAAAATGGCAGCGAATCATAGGAACAAGAATTGAAAGAAAACAGAAAAAGAATCCTTACAAGTTAAAAACAGGAGTCGTCATTTGCGAACTGAAAACCAATCAGCGGCATAAAGTTCAATAAACTAAAAGATCGAATGAAAATAAGATAGAAAACACACGGAAAGGATACATGAAACAAAAAAAAAGATCTGTGCTTAAAGAATTGCGTCTTTGTTTTAAATAGCAGATAGCCACAGGCGACAGGGTCAAAAATATTAGATATCATTTGCCGACTGACAAGCGTCAGATTTGCAAGTGAATGAAGGGAAATGAAAAGTAGAAACAGGACTGAACGAGCAAAAGACGAACAGCACAAAATACAGTGTAACCCGGATATAAGAGAGTTGTCGGGACCGGAAAATAATTATCTTATATCCGGGTTTCTCTTATATCCGGGTTTGGTCTATTTTGTTTAGGTAAGTATGGCTCTAATTTGGGACCAGAGAGAACCTCTCTTATATCCGGGTTTCTCTTATATCCGGTTTTGGTCTATTTTGTTTAGGTAAGTATGGCTCTAATTTGGGTCCAGAGAGACTCTCTCTTATATCCGGGTTTCTCTTATATCCGGGTTACACTGTACATTTCAAATGTATAAAAATATCTCGTAAAAAAAAAAATCTATCAGTTGATTTAAGCGCAGTACTAGATTGGCAAATACGTCTCAACATTTTTGCACTTGAGATGGAACCGTAAGTTCTATTCTAATATTTTCTTCTATCGCACTTCTCGCTTGGGGAAATATCTTCCGGTTTCTTGCTTTTCTCAATAGTTATCTTTAATTCTTCTTCTGTTATTTTCCTCTCTACTTAAGAGATTAGTTTTTTTCTTATATTCTCTAACACTCAGTACACTATGCCGTCAGGCCATTGAAAGATTTGAAACGAGCCGAACACAAAACCAGGAATTTCAGCGGTAACAACGTCCTGATCGTTTGGTGCGTTTGCCAACGCCACCGGGTGTCAGCATTCAGTGTTCAACATATGCGTGGCAATGTCTCTTAGTTTTGTCTTCGCAACCATCACCGCCAGCAAAATGTCATAAACCAGAGATTCCTTCAAATCTCATTCTTTTCATTGGATGAAACAGACGTCCGTCGTCGTCATCGACAAATTTCATTACTGATTTTATACACACACACACACACACACACACACACACACATACATATATATATATATATATATATATATATATATATATATGTGTGTGTGCGTGTGTGTGTGTGTGTGTGTGCGTGTGTGTGTGTGTCTGTGTGTGATAAAATATAGCTTTATGGTATGCTATATTTCCGGGTTAACGTGATCAGTATCAAGGATAGAGCGAATGTAAATACAAAAGTGGACATTGAAGTCAACACTTACAGGCAACAGTGTTTTTTTATGCTTATGCCAAGTCGTCAGGCCATCGATACCATTTAAGCTTGAAACAGGCTGTCCCCTATAGCATAAACTGAGTGTTATGTAATCTAAATTTTAATAAAGATGTCAGTCAAAAACTATACGGGGATTACAGTTTATTATTAAAATGTATTTGGCATCTAAAATAACCGGGATTTATATATATATATATATATATATATATATATATATATATATATATTGGAGCTGTGATTATTAATTGTCTGTATTAAGCATGAAAGGAGATTACTGGTTCTTTTTTGTTTTAAAAAAACATAATTTAAATTAAAAATGAATCCGGATCAACGTATTTCCGCAGCTATTTATTTTTATCCCTACATGTTACCATCAATTCATTCCTCTTGTTTAATAAGCTTGGGTTATTTAAACGTTTTAAAATAACTAATTTTTAACAAGGCATAAATTGCATCTATCGCCTCTCCCAGTGTAAGATTTGGCTTTAGCTATAATATCCCACGTAATAATGAGTGTATAACCACCTTTCTTTAACTGCCAGGAATGTTTTGAGAGAGCAGTGCTGCTTATGTATATTATATTGCCTAAAGCCATTCGATGATGGTAGAAACGAAATTACCAAGATCTTCAGTGGAACCAAAATAAAATTTGACATCATTACCGAAATGTATGCGAGATCGGTATACAATATTATCAGTCATACATTGACCGTTTAAAGGACACATCATATGTTTTCAGCAGTTGCATTTATTTTAAAAAAAAAAAAACTTTGTCGGGCATGTATCTGTTTAATACAGGGTATCCATAAAGTTCATGTGCACTTAATATATATATATATATATATATATATATATATATATATATGGGGTGTCCATAAAGTACGTGGGAACTTTAAAAAATTTATAACTTTATTTGTATTTGTGATGGAAATAATCTGTAAAAAATGTTATAAAGTTTAATGTACCTAGTTTTAAGTATAGCTAAAATAACTGTGATTTCAGGCATTACTGTAAATCATTTGGCAAATGTTTTCCGTGAACTGCAAAATCGTTTTACCCTTTGTATTGCTAATGATGGAGGACATGTGGAAACTTAAATAAAATTTCAATAAAACCTTAAAAAATATAGATTTACTTCTTTCTAATCCTTTTTACAAATTATTTCTATCGCAAATACAAATAAAGTTATAAATTTTTTAAAGTGCACACGAACTTTATGGACACCCTGTATAATATTGTTATGTTAGAATATAGTTTTATCGATGTTACTAACATTAATTTTGTTAAAAGTTTTCAAAAGGTTTTATATTTAAGAACGCTATAAAATATTCTGAAAACTATCTGTGTAAGTAAAGTTTCGGCCCACAGTATTGTGGCACGCACCGGTTTCGCAGCGGTAATATGTGACACCCACTGGTGGTCGAATCCTGGTTTACTACGACACCAATATGTGACACCCATTGGTGTGGTCGCAGTGGTAGCAGCGCCAATATGTGACGTCCACTGGTCGCGGCGTCAATATGTGACACTGCGCCGTCGGCCCGTGGTCAACTCCCAGTTGCGGCGCGAAACTGTAATGTTTCTTCTACCGGCGTTTTGGGGTTGACTCTTTGTCGCTGCCACCAGCCTGTGTCCCGGTCGATCTGGTCGTTACTGGTTCGATATCAGCTTTATCGTTCCCAGCTCGCCTCCAACGCCTGGTTACCGAAGTAACTGCTTTGATCTCCAGTCTAACCTACTCACGTTGTGACTTTGATCTTAGGTAGACGAAATCAATCAGGCGTCGGGCCGTAGTGCAAGCTGAATCCGGGATAAAGGTGATACCGCACAAGCGTGAGCAAAGGAAATAATAAAACAAACTCAAGAGGTTCAAGTATTGAGAAATAACAATTATCTTTATCTGTCTGTTGAATACAGGAATGTGTTTCTCTCCCAGTCCGTTTCTTAAGCGAGTTTTGGCATTTTAAGTCGTTCGTCAATAAAACCTGCTTTTGTTAGGAAGACTAAGTCTAAAGAAAGGACATGGAAATCTTTCAGTCAGCTTCTGCGAGGCACGGTCTCCAACTGCAACTCCAACTCAACTGCCTGTATCGCAGTCGAGTCGAGCCGAAATTTTTTTATGCCCGCCATGTGTCGGCTGGCTTTGTTTTTTCTTTTCCTAATTCTGTTTCCCTTGACGCGACATTCCCTTACCACGACATTAATCAATTCTGACAGAATCTTAAATCTCGCTTTTTTCTTACGGATTTTCTGTCTTTTGCGAAAAGTAACGTTTCTTTTCTTTGTAAATAAAGTAATATCTTTTTTTAACGTTGCTCTGTCTGTCTTTCGATATAGCTCTTTCTAGCCTTAAGTATTTCCCGTTTTTAATTTCTATGGTTAATTAGTTAGCCAATTACCATATCTAAATAGTGTCACAGTATGGATTTCACAGAATTGACCAAATATTAAAGGTCGATGTCTACTGAGTGGCTCATATATGATAGGTTGATTATTATAATATTTTACACCTGTGATGTTAGTTAAACCACAATACCACATTTTGTCCGGCTTTATATTTAGAAATTATTAATAAAATCTGAAGAATTATCAATATTATTACTTAAATAAATTGTATAGAAAGTAACGTATAAACAGAATATGATTTATATAGTGTTTACATTTGAAACTACTGGCCCACCGCGACTTCTTTTTTTTTGCTCCGAAAGTTACGCTTATTTCCTTCGCTCGGATTCGTTTATCCGCGATTAATTTGAAATGGGAGGAGCAGGCCGTTTTCTGACTCAGTTCTCTCTCTTTGTATTCAGAGATTTTTCAACCGTTTTTTTGTTGTTGATTTGACTGGTTGGTATAATTCATACACAATCACACACTGACACACACACAAATATATATATATATATATATATATATATATATATATATATATATATATATATATATATAAAATATCACTTAGCGTTATTTTTAGTGTTCAAATATTGAAGGTTGCGTGCTGTATGGAAAACTAATTTACAAGCTCGCCTAAGTCTAGAGGCGCTCACTTTCGCTTTTCCTCAAGGTTTTTATCGTATATTCAATAATACTAACGAAATTAACTCAGTACTTAATAAAGTTCCCTTACAATTTTTCCTCTTTTTACCTCATCTACCTTACTTGATGTTCTAACCTAGGAAGGATTACTGAATGAGGACTAACCAAAACGGAAGATGGAAATGAAATGGTCATCTTCATAACATCAATAAAATACAATACTCGCCAGCGACGTGCAGTAGGTAAACCACTGCTGGTGGTGGACTACTAAGACAGCATATTACCTTCACTTACAATAGTGTCCAACGTATTTATGAGGATTGGGACATAACTATTAGTGTTCATAGGTAAGGTATATAATAGATAGATAGAGAGATAGATAGATAGATAGACAGACAGACATAAACATTAGTGTTCGTAGATATACTATAGATAGATAGATAGCTAGATAGATAGATAAGAAAAAATGGAATAGATAGATAAATAGATAGATAGATAGTATTGTAACCTAAAAAAGGTTACTGAATGAGGGATAACCAAAACAGAGGTTGGAAATGCTAATCTTTATAACATCAACAAAATTCAATACTCGCCATCTGCGTGAAGTAGGTAAACCACTGCTAGTGGTGGACTAGTTATACAGCATATTACCCCCACTTACAGTAGTGTCTAACGTATTCATGAGGATTGGGCTATACCCATTAGTGTTTATAGGTAAGGTATATACACTTGTTAATGCTAATCTAAAGGTTGGTAAATTTTGAATATTAGATAAGACCATCTATTAAATGTACTATCTGGTTAAATGGTTTGAACATCACAATTTACTAAGAGTTTATGATACCAAAGAAGTTATGACACTGATAATTCAATCCAAACGGTGATCAAAAACTTTTGCTGCATAATATATATATATATATATATATATATATATATATATATATATATATATATATAAATTATATATATATATATATATATATATATATATATTATATATATATATGTTGTGGACCCAGAATAGGTCCGAAAGAAAACTCGAACTCAGCAATTTAGTGTAAACATATGAAACAAAAGGACGAATACAAAAGTGTTGCACGTCCGACGGACGGCAATGTACAGTAGTCAACTCGTCAACTGTCGACAGCTCTCTTGAGAGGCATAATCTCCCCGTATATATAGTAATAGGACGAGTCCATTTAGTCACTAAAGGTTGGTCCCATAACACCCCCTCCCAGGCCTTTACCTCCGCAGGAGTCTCAATATCGTCTCCTTTTTGGATTGATGACGAGAGGGTCCGTGAACTTCCGCTTTCTTTTAGATCGTCGCGGTTCTGGAGCTGCTTGGGGTATTTGAATGTCGAAGGTGTCGTAAATGGTATCCATAACTTGTTCTTCCTGGGGAGTACTGCTGCAGTCATTCAACATTCTTTTCCTGATTTGATTCAGGTCTCTCTTATGAGAGAAACGAGGGCCTTGGATTATGTAAACCATATTTCCAATCCTCTTTTCTATAGTACCAGGTTCCCAGAAAGAGGTGTCATTTTTTAACATCTTGAAGAATACATTCTCCTGGGCTGTATTTTTCCTTGGTACAATAGAGGTCGGACCTTGTTTTGTTTTTTTGGGCAGCGATTTATGAAAAACGGATCTTACTTTACGCGCAAACATTACTTCTGCCGGAGATAGTGAAGCTGGCGCGGTAACATTTGGCGTGATCCTGTAAACTGCTGCAGAGCCTTTTCCTTTGGGGTGCCGCAAGCTTTTTTCAGGGGTCTTTTTAGGGTGTCTACGAAGCGTTCTGCTTGACCATTCAACCTCGGGTGATATGGGGGTCGTAATGTGTTTTATCTGAAAAATCTAGCAGAACTCTTTAAAGTCGGTTGGAGTAAACTGAGTTCCGTTGTCACCGACCAAGCAATCTATTACTCCAAAACGAGAGAATAATTCATGAAGGTAGCTTATCGTTGCCTCTGTAGTGGGATTTTTACATCGGAACACTTCTGGCCATTTTGAACTACTACTACAATTAGTTAATAGAATCCCTCTAGCGGTCCCGCTAAATCCACGTGGATCTTTGATCAATGTCGGTCCGTCTTTGGCCAGAGTTTATGTGATAGGTGGTGCTTTTGCCGCCAATGCACAGCCCTTGCATGTGTTGACCATATTTCCGATGTCCTGGTTCATTTTAGGCCAGTATATGTAGCTGCGCATTAGACTTTTCATCCTATTTTTCCCCGGATGCTCAATGTGAAAATCCTTCAGGATTTTCTTCTGTAGGTTTTTTGGAATGACGACTCTCTTGCTGTATAGGAGTACCTCGTCACATAAGGAAAAACTGTCTGATATGTGTTGGTCCTTCTCTGAAATTTTTGTTTTTGTTGTGCTAATGAATTCATCATTGCAGGCTTCATGTTTTATTTCTTGTAGCGTCACAGGAAGTTCTCTTATAGTGCTACACAATAAAGTTTTTATTTCCCCCTCCGTTCGTAGTGAAGCGATCACAGAATCTTCTAAGGGTTCCCTATATGTTGGAACCAGTCTAGAAAGTCCGTCAGCGTGACAGATTTTTCCCGAGGAGAGGTATTCCAACTTGAAGTTGTAATTTAGGAGAATTGTCCCTCACCTCAGCAGTCTGTTTGCCGTATAACCGGGTAATCCTTTTTTTGACCCGAAAATACTGAGTAGCGGTTTATGGTCCGTTTGTAATGTGAAAAAACTTCCGTGTATCTAACGGTGAAATTTCGTGACTGCAAAAATGATTGCTAATGGTTCTTTTTCTATTTGGGAATAGATTTTTCCGCTGGGAGCAGGGTCCTTGATGCATGAGCAATGGGCTTTAGCGTTCCATCTGGCATTTTATGAAGGATGCACGCTCCTATTCCATACGGACTTGCGTTGCTAGCAACTATGATCTTGAGTTTCGGGTCGTAGTGCGTAAGGAATAAATCCGATGTTAGGACTTTGATAGTTTTCTTGAATGCCTCCTGGCATTCGGGTGTCCATACCCAAACCTTATCTTTTCTTAAAAGCTCGTTCAGCGGGGCACGGAGGTTATGCATGTTTGGGATAAACGCTTGGTGGTAGTTCGCTAACCCCAAAAAGCTCTGTAGCGCTGTGACGTTTTCAGGAGCCGGCATGTCCTTAAATGCAATCGCCCTTTCTGGGTCCGGTCTCCTACCGTCTTTGTCTATGATGTGACCCAAATATTTGATTTCTTTCATGAAGAAGTCACATTTGCTTTCCTTTATTTTGAAGCCACAGTCTTGTATTTCTGAAAATACTTTGTGGATGTTTTCCCGGTGTTGTTCCAAGCTTTTACTGTTTATCAAGATGCCGTCTATGTAAGCCATTGAAAAGTCAAGTCCACCCAGCATGGTGTCCATAACCTACTGAAAAATAGTTGGTGCGACTTTGACTCCAAATGCAAGCATTTCAAATTTGTATAAGCCTTTATGTGTGTTTATACATAGTAATTTTGAGCTTTGTTCCTCCACGAGTATCTGGAGATAAGCTTCGCTGAGATCGATTTTTGAAAAGAACTTGCCTCCATTTTGTAAAAACTTCTTCCGGCTTGGAAGTGGGTAGTGGTAATCTTTTAGTGCTTCGTTTAGTCCAGTAGAAAAATTTGCGCACACGCGAATTTCCTTAGACTTCTTCTTCACACACACTACTGGTGCTGCCCACTGGCTATATTCCACTTTAGATAAAATGCCAGTTTCTACAAGTCTGTCTAATTCCTTGGCTATTTCCTCTAACGAGGCGAAAGACACACTCCTTTTTTTCTTAAATATTGGTTGAGTGTTCTCTTTTAACTCAAATTTTGCTGACATCTTTTTGCATCTACCAAGGCCAGCCGAAAAGACCTCGGGGAAGGTTTCTTTTAATTCATTTTTTAGTTTATCTGACTTGGTCGTCAGATTTTCTATTTTCTGACAAAAAGTATTAATTGGCAAATCCCGCAGATTGAACTGCTGTATCCAATCTGTGCCAAATAGATTGTCTGTGTTTTTTTAACACGAACTTTTTCAATTTTGTGGTTGTTTCGTTCAAAGTAACGTTCGGGATAATTTCACCCTCAAATTAATTTTTCTACCGGTCACCGATCTAGCTATTTTGCCGGATTTTAGCATGGTTGGTTTATTTAATCTTTTCTAAGTATGTAGGTTGATTATTGATAAATCAGACCCGGAGTCTAATTGTAAACTGACTTTTTTTATTCAGTATTTCTACCTGCACATACTTTCTTATATTTTTTGACGTCCAGTTCGTCTGTTTTTTGCGGTTCTAATTCGCCTTTTAGCCTTTATTTGCTCTGCAATGTGAACTCTTGTGCCCAACTTTATTACAAGTTAGACAGGTTTTAAACCGATATTGTCAATCTTTAAACCAATGAAGTGCTCCACGCCGGTAACATGGACTAGGCGGTAAATTTTTCTGTTTTTCATTGAGTTGATTTTTTTCTTAGGAGAGTGAAAATAATCTTTTTTGGTTTGACTTGTTTTTGAAGGGGAGGAAAAATGTGGTTTTCGATGTATTTTTCTTATGTGTGAAACGCCTGACTCTTCAATGTCTCTAGAATCATTTTTTACACTTATATATTTTTGGCAGTCCTCGGCTATATTTTGTAAGGTTAAATTTGGTTCTCCCTCTAACCTGGCTAAGACTCTACGTCTAATTTCTGCATCTTTCGTTGATACAAGTCCTTGTACGAATATTAGGCATTTTAAATTGTCTGCGGTAAGTTCGGTCAATTAAAATCCTCACAACGTTTGTTAGCCATTGTCCTGAAGAAATGGGCGCCTGAACTGGCGCCTGCCCTCTCTAAATTATACAACCGCTGCCTCAAGGAGTCTTGTTTTCCTGACTGCTGGAAGTCCTCAACCATTGTTCCTGTCTTTAATAACTCTGGTGACCCCTCCTACCCTTCCAATTACCGTCCTATCAGTCTCCTACCTCTCTTCGGCAAAGTCTTCGAGGCCATTATCAACACCGAAGTGATTAATCATCTGATATCCCATGATCTGCTCTCAGACAAGCAGTATGGTTTCCGCTTTGCCCGATCTACGGCCGATGTGCTTACGGCCATCACTGAATTTGTGTACCATAATAACGGTGAAGCTCGTGCCGTGGCCCTAGACATCTCCAAAGCGTTCGATAGAGTTTGGCATGCCGGCCTTCTTCGCAAGCTCCAGGGTTATGGTATCACAGGTCGATTGTTTGACCTAATACAATCATTCCTGTCAAACCGGGAATTGAAGGTCGTTCTCAATGGATTCATTTCCAGCTCCTATCCCACTAACGCAGGTGTTCCTCAAGGGTCCATCCTAGGCCCTACTCTGTTCCTCATATTTATAAACGACCTTCCTGACGCCATAGACTCCCAAGTCGGCATCTATGCTGACGACACCACAATTTACTCCTGCCTCAAACACAAATCTAGTGATGCTGACAATGTTAACCTGGCAGTTCACATTGAAAAGAACCTCCAATCGGTTGTGAACTGGGGTGAGAAATGGATGGTTAACTTTAACGCCTCTAAAACAAAACTGCTCTCTATTAACCACCACAAGGATCCATCCCTACATCCCATTAGAATGTCTGAAGACCAACTTCTCGAGAGCTCCTCTCTGCGGCTGCTCGGTCTCACGCTATCTGCTGATCTGAGATGGAACAAATACATCGAGTCAGTTGCATCATCCACCGCAAGGAAAGTTGGTTCCCTGTGCCGAGCCAGGAAATTTTTCTGCCCGGAATCGATCCTCCAAGTCTATAAATCGACCATTCGCCCTTGCATGGAGTATTCCTGCCATATATGGTCTGGAGCCCCTGCTGTTTGCCTCAGGGTTCTTGATAAGATCCAGAGACGGATATGCAATGTGATTGGCCCTGATCTGTCATCTCGTCTGCAGTCGCTCTCTCACAGACGCAATGTTGCCTCGCTCTGTCTTTTTTACAAATACTTTCACGGTAATTGCTCCGAGGATCTGCTTTCGCTTGTCCCTAGGCCTCATGAATTTAAACGTCCTACGAGGCTGGCATCCCGTTCCCACCCCTTCACCGTTGAAACTGTTAGATGTAGACGTCTCTTCTACTCCAATAGCTTCATGTCTCGCACATCTCGCCTGTGGAACTCCCTTCCCTATTACAGTTTCCCTGACAAATACAATCTCCAACTATTTAAGTGTAACGTCAATCGACATCTCCAGTTGCCTTGATCTAACCACTTCCCTTCTCCACATCCTTTCACCTTTCATTCCTATCTGCTCTCGCTCCAAATCTTCTGTAATCCCCTTGCCTTGATCGATCCACTGTCTTTCTCTTTCTCCCACATCCTCTCCTTTACCACTCCTATCTGCTCTTCCTCCAACCCTTCTATAACCCCTTGCGTGATAGTGGCCTCCAGCCTTGCTTGGGGTGATACGCTTAAAAAACAAACAAAAAAAAACTACCGATGCGAACGTCAAGTAATCTTCGCTGTCTTTCTTAGTTAGGTTTAAGCACTTCGACGTTTTGGGGCTGAGTAATTCTGTAAGGAGATTTACAGCTTCAACGAAAGTTAAATCACTAGTTTTTCCAGGTAGTATGTAGTCCACGAATTTGCTATGTTCAGTAGTCCTTAATTTCCGGGGCAGTAGGCGTAGCTTTTTAGCGTCTGACCATTTTCCACAATCTATTTCGAATAGATCCTCATACCTTCTGAAATACGAAGTGAAGGTTTATTCTTCGTCTGGTGAATAAGTGAAATTGTCAATTGCACTCCAAATCGTGTTTTGTGGAAAAGTAGTTTCGCTCTCGGTATTTTGACCCTTATTCGACCTTGTTTGTAGAAGCAATTCTTCAAACCTTTTCTGTTGTTCTATCATTTGTCGCTGTAATTGTAATTGTTTTTCTCCGTTTCTTCGTTGTTGTTCTAATTGTTTTTCTTCGTTTCTTCGTTGTTGTTCAAACTGGACTTTATCCAGTTCTAACATAGTAGATTTAAACTCTTCCATGTTTTAATTTTCAATATTACGCTTCTAACGTAATTTTAATTGTACCAACCTTTGTGTTTTCTCGTTAAATGTGTTATTCACATACACAGTAGTTTTTTGGACAACCGGGAAACGCAAAGTTTATAACTTCGGCGCAATTTTTCCTTCTTTTTTTTTCGATAAGCCTGTTTTTTTAGACATTTTCTTTTAGGTTGTCGTGTCATCTCGACGTTGGTTCGTCCACATTTTTTTTTTTTTGGAAAAAAAAGTTTCTCAACCGAAGAAAAAAAATCCTTAATTGTTCTTCGTCGCCAGTGTTGTGGACACTGGTAAACAATTTTTTTCTTTTTTGATTTCACGTGAAGTTCATTTGAGTCCTCATTGCCAGTGTTGTAGACACTGGGAACAAAAAAAAATTCTTTTATGGCTCTCCCGTGGAGTTCTTTGAATCCTCGTCGCCAGTGTTGTGGACCCAGAATAGGTCCGAAAGAAAATTCGAACTCAGCAATTTAGTGAAAACATATTACTAAACAAAAGAACGAATACAAAAGTGTTGCACGTCCGACGGACGGCAAAGTACAGTAGTCAACTCGTCAAATGTAGACAGCTATATTTACTTGCCACCCCCCCACCACCACCACGATGGAAGGATGTGGCACAAGGCCGAGTTTAACGTGGGTATTCCGAGCCCGTAGTCTCGGCCAAAAAATGCCCGTAGGAACTGTAAAAACAGAATTGGGTTGGTCAACCTCCCCAAACTAGACTCTGCTCTTCGGCGGAGCCTCGTCCGGGTTCCTCTCTGCTCAGAGGCTGAGAGTTCGACCGAATTGCTGGAACAAGTCCCAGCAAGGCTGTCAACGGTGGACAGACATATTTACTGCCCCCCTCACGAGGGAAAGATGTGGCACAAGGCCGAGTTTAACGTGGGTATTCCCGTGCCCGTAGGCTCGGCAAAAAATGCCCGTAGAAACTGTAAAAAAAGAATCGGGTTGGTCAACCTCCCCGAGCGAGACTCTGCCCTTCGGCGGAGCCTCGTCCGGGTTCCTCTCTGCTCAGAGGCAGAGAGTTCGACCGATTTGCTGGAACAAGTCGCAGCAAGGCAGCTCTCTTGAGAGGCATAATCTCCCCGTATATATAGTAATAGGACGAGTCCATTTAGTCCCTACAGGTAGGTCCCATAACAATATATATATATATATATATATATATATATATATATATATATATATATATATATATATATATGAAGGACTCTGTCGTCGTATTCGACGTACGAGGGTCAAGCAATTTAGTTCCTAGGAAACGACAGCCCAGACACCAGCACCATCAAGATTATTAGAACCCGAAGAAGATGAGACCAACAGTCATAGGCGAAACGCGTCTTTAACAGTTTTTCCACTTTTTCTCAGTCTTACACGTGAAAGAAGGTATAAAATTCTTCTCTATTTCATAAGATCGGGGAGGAGTGTAAACCAGGCGATAGACGAACCTATCAACACCTGTTGAGAAAAACTGAATAAATAAATAGTGAATAAAAATTCAACGTTTAGGTGGGCCCGTTAGAAATGTCGTGCGGAAGTACAGTTTAGAAAGAACCTGAAGTTCAATCCTAAACAGGAAACAAGGGATAAACATCTACTCCGGTTCAAAAACCGGGGATATTGAAACGGTGGGAACCTAGTGAGGAAAGAATGCTTGGAGAATTTAATCTTAATAATAATTCGTCAATAAAATTGCAGAGTATAGAGTTGAAGTAGACTTTGGAAGGAACCGGAAACCGAATCCTAAACAGGAAACAAGGGATAAACCTCTACTCCTATTCAAAAAACCTATCTACTCCTACTGAAGGAAGAAAATAAATAAATAACATTTCAGAGTTTAGGCAGAGACGTTAGAAGTATAGAGTTGAAGTAGACTTTAGAAGGAACCGGAAACCCAATCCTAAACAGGAAACAAGGGATAAACCTCTACTCCTATTCAAAAAACCTATCTACTCCTACTGAAGGAAGAAAATAAATAAATAACATTTCAGAGTTTAGGTGGAGACGTTAGAAGTATAGAGTTGAAGTAGACTTAGGAAGGAACCGGAAACCCAATCCTAAACAGGAAACAAGGGATAAACCTCTACTCCTATTCAAAAAACCTATCTACTCCTACTGAAGGAAGAAAATAAATAAATAACATTTCAGAGTTTAGGCAGAGACATTAGAAGTATAGAGCTGAAGTAGACTTTAGAAGGAACCGGAAACCCAATCCTAAACAGGAAACAAGGGATAAACCTCTACTCCTATTCAAAAACCTATCTACTCCTACTGAAGGAAGAAAATAAATAAATAACATTTCAGAGTTTAGGTGGAGACGTTAGAAGTATAGAGTTGAAGTAGACTTAGGAAGGAACCGGAAACCCAATCCTAAACAGGAAACAAGGGATAAACCTCTACTCCTATTCAAAAAACCTATCTACTCCTACTGAAGGAAGAAAATAAATAAATAACATTTCAGAGTTTAGGTGGAGACGTTAGAAGTATAGAGTTGAAGTAGACTTAGGAAGGAACCGGAAACCCAATCCTAAACAGGAAACAAGGGATAAACCTCTACTCCTATTCAAAAAACCTATCTACTCCTACTGAAGGAAGAAAATAAATAAATAACATTTCAGAGTTTAGGCAGAGACATTAGAAGTATAGAGTTGAAGTAGACTTTAGAAGGAACCGGAAACCCAATCCTAAACAGGAAACAAGGGATAAACCTCTACTCCTATTCAAAAAACCTATCTACTCCTACTGAAGGAAGAAAATAAATAAATAACATTTCAGAGTTTAGGCAGAGACATTAGAAGTATAGAGCTGAAGTAGACTTTAGAAGGAACCGGAAACCCAATCCTAAACAGGAAACAAGGGATAAACCTCTACTCCTATTCAAAAACCTATCTACTCCTACTGAAGGAAGAAAATAAATAAATAACATTTCAGAGTTTAGGTGGAGACGTTAGAAGTATAGAGTTGAAGTAGACTTAGGAAGGAACCGGAAACCCAATCCTAAACAAGAAACAAGGGATAAACCTCTACTCCTATTCAAAAAACCTATCTACTCCTACTGAAGGAAGAAAATAAATAAATAACATTTCAGAGTTTAGGCAGAGACATTAGAAGTATAGAGTTGAAGTAGACTTTAGAAGGAACCGGAAACCCAATCCTAAACAGGAAACAAGGGATAAACCTCTACTCCTATTCAAAAAACCTATCTACTCCTACTGAAGGAAGAAAATAAATAAATAACATTTCAGAGTTTAGGTGGAGACGTTAGAAGTATAGAGTTGAAGTAGACTTAGGAAGGAACCGGAAACCCAATCCTAAACAGGAAACAAGGGATAAACCTCTACTCCTATTCAAAAAACCTATCTACTCCTACTGAAGGAAGAAAATAAATAAATAACATTTCAGAGTTTAGGCGGAGACATTAGAAGTATAGAGCTGAAGTAGACTTTAGAAGGAACCGGAAACCCAATCCTAAACAGGAAACAAGGGATAAACCTCTACTCCTATTCAAAAACCTATCTACTCCTACTGAAGGAAGAAAATAAATAAATAACATTTCAGAGTTTAGGTGGAGACGTTAGAAGTATAGAGCTGAAGTAGACTTTAGAAGGAACCGGAAACCCAATCCTAAACAGGAAACAAGGGATAAACCTCTACTCCTATTCAAAAACCTATCTACTCCTACTGAAGGAAGAAAATAAATAAATAACATTTCAGAGTTTAGGTGGAGACGTTAGAAGTATAGAGTTGAAGTTGACTTTAGCAGGAACCGGAAACCCAATCCTAAACAGGAAACAAGGGATAAACCTCTACTCCTATTCAAAAAACCTATCTACTCCTACTGAAGGAAGAAAATAAATAAATAACATTTCAGAGTTTAGGTGGAGACGTTAGAAGTATAGAGTTGAAGTTGACTTTAGCAGGAACCGGAAACCCAATCCTAAACAGGAAACAAGGGATAAACCTCTACTCCTATTCAAAAAACCTATCTACTCCTACTGAAGGAAGAAAATAAATAAATAACATTTCAGAGTTTAGGCAGAGACGTTAGAAGTATAGAGTTGAAGTAGACTTTAGAAGGAACCAGAAACCCAATCCTAAACAGGAAACAAGGGATAAACCTCTACTCCTATTCAAAAAACCTATCTACTCCTACTGAAGGAAGAAAATAAATAAATAACATTTCAGAGTTTAGGCGGAGACGTTAGAAGTATAGAGTTGAAGTAGACTTTAGAAGGAACCGGAAACCCAATCCTAAACAGGAAACAAGGGATAAACCTCTACTCCTATTCAAAAAACCTATCTACTCCTACTGAAGGAAGAAAATAAATAAATAACATTTCAGAGTTTAGGCAGAGACGTTAGAGAAGTATAGAGTTGAAGTAGACTTAGGAAGGAACCGGAAACCCAATCCTAAACAGGAAACAAGGGATAAACCTCTACTCCTATTCAAAAAACCTATCTACTCCGACTGAAGGAAGAAAATAAATAAATAACATTTCAGAGTTTAGGCGGAGACGTTAGAAGTATAGAGTTGAAGTAGACTTTAGAAGGAACCGGAAACCCAATCCTAAACAGGAAACAAGGGATAAACCTCTACTCCTATTCAAAAAACCTATCTACTCCTACTGAAGGAAGAAAATAAATAAATAACATTTCAGAGTTTAGGCAGAGACGTTAGAAGTATAGAGTTGAAGTAGATTTTAGAAGGAACCAGAAACCCAATCCTAAACAGGAAACAAGGGATAAACCTCTACTCCTATTCAAAAAACCTATCTACTCCTACTGAAGGAAGAAAATAAATAAATAACATTTCAGAGTTTAGGCGGAGACGTTAGAAGTATAGAGTTGAAGTAGACTTTAGAAGGAACCGGAAACCCAATCCTAAACAGGAAACAAGGGATAAACCTCTACTCCTATTCAAAAAACCTATCTACTCCTACTGAAGGAAGAAAATAAATAAATAACATTTCAGAGTTTAGGCAGAGACGTTAGAAGTATAGAGTTGAAGTAGACTTTAGAAGGAACCGGAAACCCAATCCTAAACAGGAAACAAGGGATAAACCTCTACTCCTATTCAAAAAACCTATCTACTCCTACTGAAGGAAGAAAATAAATAAATAACATTTCAGAGTTTAGGCAGAGACGTTAGAAGTATAGAGTTGAAGTAGACTTTAGAAGGAACCGGAAACCCAATCCTAAACAGGAAACAAGGGATAAACCTCTACTCCTATTCAAAAAACCTATCTACTCCTACTGAAGGAAGAAAATAAATAAATAACATTTCAGAGTTTAGGCAGAGACGTTAGAAGTATAGAGTTGAAGTAGACTTTAGAAGGAACCGGAAACCCAATCCTAAACAGGAAACAAGGGATAAACCTCTACTCCTATTCAAAAAACCTATCTACTCCTACTGAAGGAAGAAAATAAATAAATAACATTTCAGAGTTTAGGCGGAGACGTTAGAAGTATAGAGTTGAAGTAGACTTTAGAAGGAACCAGAAACCCAATCCTAAACAGGAAACAAGGGATAAACCTCTACTCCTATTCAAAAAACCTATCTACTCCTACTGAAGGAAGAAAATAAATAAATAACATTTCAGAGTTTAGGCGGAGACGTTAGAAGTATAGAGTTGAAGTAGACTTTAGAAGGAACCGGAAACCCAATCCTAAAAAGGAAACAAGGGATAAACCTTTACTCCTATTCAAAAAACCTATCTACTCCTACTGAAGGAAGAAAATAAATAAATAACATTTCAGAGTTTAGGCAGAGACGTTAGAAGTATAGAGTTGAAGTAGACTTTAGAAGGAACCGGAAACCCAATCCTAAACAGGAAACAAGGGATAAACCTCTACTCCTATTCAAAAAACCTATCTACTCCGACTGAAGGAAGAAAATAAATAAATAACATTTCAGAGTTTAGGCGGAGACGTTAGAAGTATAGAGTTGAAGTAGACTTTAGAAGGAACCGGAAACCCAATCCTAAACAGGAAACAAGGGATAAACCTCTACTCCTATTCAAAAAACCTATCTACTCCTACTGAAGGAAGAAAATAAATAAATAACATTTCAGAGTTTAGGCAGAGACGTTAGAAGTATAGAGTTGAAGTAGACTTTAGAAGGAACCAGAAACCCAATCCTAAACAGGAAACAAGGGATAAACCTCTACTCCTATTCAAAAAACCTATCTACTCCTACTGAAGGAAGAAAATAAATAAATAACATTTCAGAGTTTAGGCGGAGACGTTAGAAGTATAGAGTTGAAGTAGACTTTAGAAGGAACCGGAAACCCAATCCTAAACAGGAAACAAGGGATAAACCTCTACTCCTATTCAAAAAACCTATCTACTCCGACTGAAGGAAGAAAATAAATAAATAACATTTCAGAGTTTAGGCAGAGACGTTAGAGAAGTATAGAGTTGAAGTAGACTTAGGAAGGAACCGGAAACCCAATCCTAAACAGGAAACAAGGGATAAACCTCTACTCCTATTCAAAAAACCTATCTACTCCTACTGAAGGAAGAAAATAAATAAATAACATTTCAGAGTTTAGGCGGAGACGTTAGAAGTATAGAGTTGAAGTAGACTTAGGAAGGAACCGGAAACCCAATCCTAAACAGGAAACAAAGGATAAACCTCTACTCCTATTCAAAAAAACCTATCTACTCCTACTGAAGGAAGAAAATAAATAAATAACATTTCAGAGTTTAGGCAGAGACGTTAGAGAAGTATAGAGTTGAAGTAGACTTAGGAAGGAACCGGAAACCCAATCCTAAACAGGAAACAAGGGATAAACCTCTACTCCTATTCAAAAAACCTATCTACTCCGACTGAAGGAAGAAAATAAATAAATAACATTTCAGAGTTTAGGCGGAGACGTTAGAAGTATAGAGTTGAAGTAGACTTTAGAAGGAACCGGAAACCCAATCCTAAACAGGAAACAAGGGATAAACCTCTACTCCTATTCAAAAAACCTATCTACTCCTACTGAAGGAAGAAAATAAATAAATAACATTTCAGAGTTTGGGCAGAGACGTTAGAAGTATAGAGTTGAAGTAGACTTTAGAAGGAACCAGAAACCCAATCCTAAACAGGAAACAAGGGATAAACCTCTACTCCTATTCAAAAAACCTATCTACTCCTACTGAAGGAAGAAAATAAATAAATAACATTTCAGAGTTTAGGCGGAGACGTTAGAAGTATAGAGTTGAAGTAGACTTTAGAAGGAACCGGAAACCCAATCCTAAACAGGAAACAAGGGATAAACCTCTACTCCTATTCAAAAAACCTATCTACTCCTACTGAAGGAAGAAAATAAATAAATAACATTTCAGAGTTTAGGCAGAGACGTTAGAAGTATAGAGTTGAAGTAGACTTTAGAAGGAACCGGAAACCCAATCCTAAACAGGAAACAAGGGATAAACCTCTACTCCTATTCAAAAAACCTATCTACTCCGACTGAAGGAAGAAAATAAATAAATAACATTTCAGAGTTTAGGAGGAGACGTTAGAAGTATAGAGTTGAAGTAGACTTTAGAAGGAACCGGAAACCCAATCCTAAACAGGAAACAAGGGATAAACCTCTACTCCTATTCAAAAAACCTATCTACTCCTACTGAAGGAAGAAAATAAATAAATAACATTTCAGAGTTTAGGCAGAGACGTTAGAAGTATAGAGTTGAAGTAGACTTTAGAAGGAACCAGAAACCCAATCCTAAACAGGAAACAAGGGATAAACCTCTACTCCTATTCAAAAAACCTATCTACTCCTACTGAAGGAAGAAAATAAATAAATAACATTTCAGAGTTTAGGCGGAGACGTTAGAAGTATAGAGTTGAAGTAGACTTTAGAAGGAACCGGAAACCCAATCCTAAACAGGAAACAAGGGATAAACCTCTACTCCTATTCAAAAAACCTATCTACTCCGACTGAAGGAAGAAAATAAATAAATAACATTTTAGAGTTTAGGCAGAGACGTTAGAGAAGTATAGAGTTGAAGTAGACTTAGGAAGGAACCGGAAACCCAATCCTAAACAGGAAACAAGGGATAAACCTCTACTCCTATTCAAAAAAACCTATCTACTCCTACTGAAGGAAGAAAATAAATAAATAACATTTCAGAGTTTAGGCGGAGACGTTAGAAGTATAGAGTTGAAGTAGACTTTAGAAGGAACCGGAAACCCAATCCTAAACAGGAAACAAGGGATAAACCTCTACTCCTATTCAAAAAACCTATCTACTCCTACTGAAGGAAGAAAATAAATAAATAACATTTCAGAGTTTAGGCGGAGACGTTAGAAGTATAGAGTTGAAGTAGACTTTAGAAGGAACCGGAAACCCAATCCTAAACAGGAAACAAGGGATAAACCTCTACTCCTATTCAAAAAACCTATCTACTCCGACTGAAGGAAGAAAATAAATAAATAACATTTCAGAGTTTAGGCGGAGACGTTAGAAGTATAGAGTTGAAGTAGACTTTAGAAGGAACCGGAAACCCAATCCTAAACAGGAAACAAGGGATAAACCTCTACTCCTATTCAAAAAACCTATCTACTCCGACTGAAGGAAGAAAATAAATAAATAACATTTCAGAGTTTAGGCGGAGACGTTAGAAGTATAGAGTTGAAGTAGACTTTAGAAGGAACCGGAAACCCAATCCTAAACAGGAAACAAGGGATAAACCTCTACTCCTATTCAAAAAACCTATCTACTCCTACTGAAGGAAGAAAATAAATAAATAACATTTCAGAGTTTAGGCGGAGACGTTAGAAGTATAGAGTTGAAGTAGACTTTAGAAGGAACCGGAAACCCAATCCTAAACAGGAAACAAGGGATAAACCTCTACTCCTATTCAAAAAACCTATCTACTCCTACTGAAGGAAGAAAATAAATAAATAACATTTCAGAGTTTAGGCGGAGACGTTAGAAGTATAGAGTTGAAGTAGACTTTAGAAGGAACCGGAAACCCAATCCTAAACAGGAAACAAGGGATAAACCTCTACTCCTATTCAAAAAACCTATCTACTCCGACTGAAGGAAGAAAATAAATAAATAACATTTCAGAGTTTGGGCAGAGACGTTAGAAGTATAGAGTTGAAGTAGACTTTAGAAGGAACCAGAAACCCAATCCTAAACAGGAAACAAGGGATAAACCTCTACTCCTATTCAAAAAACCTATCTACTCCTACTGAAGGAAGAAAATAAATAAATAACATTTCAGAGTTTAGGCGGAGACGTTAGAAGTATAGAGTTGAAGTAGACTTTAGAAGGAACCGGAAACCCAATCCTAAACAGGAAACAAGGGATAAACCTCTACTCCTATTCAAAAAACCTATCTACTCCGACTGAAGGAAGAAAATAAATAAATAACATTTCAGAGTTTAGGCGGAGACGTTAGAAGTATAGAGTTGAAGTAGACTTTAGAAGGAACCGGAAACCCAATCCTAAACAGGAAACAAGGGATAAACCTCTACTCCTATTCAAAAAACCTATCTACTCCTACTGAAGGAAGAAAATAAATAAATAACATTTCAGAGTTTAGGCGGAGACGTTAGAAGTATAGAGTTGAAGTAGACTTTAGAAGGAACCGGAAACCCAATCCTAAACAGGAAACAAGGGATAAACCTCTACTCCTATTCAAAAAACCTATCTACTCCTACTGAAGGAAGAAAATAAATAAATAACATTTCAGAGTTTAGGCGGAGACGTTAGAAGTATAGAGTTGAAGTAGACTTTAGAAGGAACCGGAAACCCAATCCTAAACAGGAAACAAGGGATAAACCTCTACTCCTATTCAAAAAACCTATCTACTCCGACTGAAGGAAGAAAATAAATAAATAACATTTCAGAGTTTAGGCAGAGACGTTAGAAGTATAGAGTTGAAGTAGACTTTAGAAGGAACCAGAAACCCAATCCTAAACAGGAAACAAGGGATAAACCTCTACTCCTATTCAAAAAACCTATCTACTCCTACTGAAGGAAGAAAATAAATAAATAACATTTCAGAGTTTAGGCGGAGACGTTAGAAGTATAGAGTTGAAGTAGACTTTAGAAGGAACCGGAAACCCAATCCTAAACAGGAAACAAGGGATAAACCTCTACTCCTATTCAAAAAACCTATCTACTCCGACTGAAGGAAGAAAATAAATAAATAACATTTCAGAGTTTAGGCAGAGACGTTAGAAGTATAGAGTTGAAGTAGACTTTAGAAGGAACCGGAAACCCAATCCTAAACAGGAAACAAGGGATAAACCTCTACTCCTATTCAAAAAACCTATCTACTCCTACTGAAGGAAGAAAATAAATAAATAACATTTCAGAGTTTAGGCGGAGACGTTAGAAGTATAGAGTTGAAGTAGACTTTAGAAGGAACCGGAAACCCAATCCTAAACAGGAAACAAGGGATAAACCTCTACTCCTATTCAAAAAACCTATCTACTCCGACTGAAGGAAGAAAATAAATAAATAACATTTCAGAGTTTAGGCAGAGACGTTAGAGAAGTATAGAGTTGAAGTAGACTTAGGAAGGAACCGGAAACCCAATCCTAAACAGGAAACAAGGGATAAACCTCTACTCCTATTCAAAAAAACCTATCTACTCCTACTGAAGGAAGAAAATAAATAAATAACATTTCAGAGTTTAGGCGGAGACGTTAGAAGTATAGAGTTGAAGTAGACTTTAGAAGGAACCGGAAACCCAATCCTAAACAGGAAACAAGGGATAAACCTCTACTCCTATTCAAAAAACCTATCTACTCCGACTGAAGGAAGAAAATAAATAAATAACATTTCAGAGTTTAGGCGGAGACGTTAGAAGTTTAGAATTGAAATAGAATTTAAAAGGAAACGCAGTCCTAAACGGGAAACAAGGGATAAACTTCTACTCCTGTTCAATATAACGGTGAGGAATCTGAACCGGACGATAGGTTAAACTAATTACATGTAGGAGATTATATGTAAAGTGGACTGATACTTGCTAATATTTATAGATAGAAAGTCAATCTCCGTCTCGATCACAGTAAAAAATGCAGGATTCTCCATGTAGCAAAACAGTCATGGAATTTATTCACATGTACAATTTTATTAAATTTTAAAAAGATGCATGCAGTAAAGAAATAGAATCTATTCTTATTTTTAGGAACAATTTTCGAATTTAAGCGAACCTTGGGGATACGATTTGAACATTTTTCCCCATTATTTTCCGTCTCACTGTAAAGTTATTTTGAACAAGCCGAACAACAACATTATTATTATTATTATTATTATTATTATTATTATTATTATTATTATTATTATAATAATAATATTTTTTGTTTAAAACGACTACAAAAAAACTGCAAGTGTTTTCAGTAATTTTTATCACCCGGGATTATTTCTGCGCTCAGCAAGCCGGCCGACCAAAAATAAACTGTCACGGTTTTTGCGAAAGAAAATGTAATTTAAAAGTAGTAATTTGGAAATAAAGCGAAATATTTTTTGCAGTTTTCAGCAATGAGCGGTTATTTTTTTATTTTATTTTATTAATTTTTTTTTATTATGCATGGAGTGGGGGGAGTGTAGAGTAAATTAAAAATCATGAAAACTGAACGGGGACATAAGTTTTGGCAAACAAATAAAATAAATTGTATTTTACGCTTTTTTAAACTCATACAGAAATCGTGATCAACTGGAAATATGAACACACGCACACACAGTTATATATATATATATATATATATATATATATATATATATATATATATATATATATATATATATATATATATGTATATATATATATATATATATGACTGTGTGTGTGTCTATTTCCGGGTTAACGTGATCAGTATCAAGGATAGAGCGAATGTAAATACAAAAGTGGACATTGAAGTCAACACCTACAGGCAACAGTGTTTTTTTATGCTTATACCAAGTCGTCAGGCCATCGATACCATTTAAGCTTGAAACAGGCTGTCCCCTATAGCATAAACTGAGCGTTATGTAATCTAAATTTTAATAAAGATATCAGTCAAAAACTATACGGGGATTACAGTTTATTATTAAAATGTATTTGGCATCTAAAATCGCCGGGATTTATATATATATATATATATATATATATATATATATATATATATATATATATATATATATATATATACAACTGCGTATGTATGTATGGTCAGACGAACGGATATGTATCTACGCCTAGACTCGAATTGATCATATAGACGTGTTGGTGTGAGCTAAAATGCGTACACCTGGATGTATGTGTCTATGCGTACGATTATATATATATATATATATATATATATATATATATATATATATATATATATATATATTTATATATATATATATATATATATATATATATGTATTCCCAAATTCTCGCTTGACAAGGAGAGCGGGTCCAGACACCTTAACTCTACATAACTTAAAAAATTATGTTAGGGGTCTAGGCTCTCGCTTTTGAAACATGAGAACTCTTATGTAGCGGAGGAATCATATTTTTAAAAAACTAAAAATATTATTATATATATATATATATATATATATATATATATATATATATATATATATATATATTAAAGACGACTAGAACATGGAAGTCAACACTTAGAGGCGACAGACTGTTTCATGCTAGATGCAATAGTCAGGCCACGTGATGTATCTAGCATGAAACAGACTGTCGCCTCTAGGTGTTAACGTCTATGTTCACTTCTGTATTTACACACGCTCTATCTCTGATATTGAGCACTTTATCCCATAAATATAGAACATCTTAAGACTATATTTCTTCATATGTATATATATATATATATATGTGTATTAAAGATGAATTATAAGGTACTGTGATTAAGCTTTTTATTCAATTTTTCTTGTCTTCGTATAAGTGTTTTCTTTTCTGGACCTAAAGTTGGTAAAAACTGTCTGAATATTATATATATGCGAGCGCTTTCAGTTATCTGTTACCATTTTTTAAAACTATATATGTATATTTTTATATATGTGTACCTATTGTGATGGGAAGGGTATTTTTTATTTTCCAAACACGGTCAGAACATTGTAGCCGTGTTCATAGTTGATGATATTGTGTGTTTTTGCTCTTTCTTTCTTTTTAATTATTAATTCTTCCATCATTTTTATTTTTTATCCGTTTTTTTAACATGTGGATGAGGCTAATATAGTTGTATTTTCTACGAACATTTTGCGGATGGAGCTTGGTTTCTGTGTATTTCAATGAGTCGTAATTCAGCTATGGTTAAATGTAACGTGAATCATCTTGATAGGCATGTAGTGGTATGTCCCATATAATTTAAATTTAATTCAGGGTTTTACAGACTGTATCTAACACTTGTACGAACAAAGTAAAATCGAATAAAAAGCTTAATCGCTATACCATCGTTTTTAATGAAACTTTGAAGTGTTGCTGCCCAAATATTATTGTTATTTTTAGTTGGTATACATGTTTCAGTTGCTATCCATATCTTTATTTTATTAAATAGTGAAATTAATAAAAACGGCCTCGATTGAGTAGTCCGACTACAAATAAATTATGCCTTTGACAGGAATCGAAACTAAATAACTTTTTTTTTCCTATCAGGGGGCGTACTTTTATGGAACAAGGTGTGCCTCTACCAGTTCGGACATGCAGACGAGACTGAATAAAAAATCCAAATTGCCTGTTAAGGAAGACATTTTTTTGTTTCTCATTGGGTCTTCTACGAAACTAGATCTGCTAACTTCCGTTTTGTACTACAAAAAAATGTAGTAACATGTAAAAAAAAGACGGACAAACCGATTAAAACACACGTCTCCAGTAAAAAAAAAAAAAGTAAACAGTATTTTTGGGGAAGGTTATTTTTTTTATCCGACCTTATTTATTATTAAGATAAGAAAGTAAAAACATTTATCTTAATAATAAATAATATTTTGTTCTAAGTACATTTTGTGTTGCATTATTATTCCATGCATTAGTCAAGTTTCGACATATATAATAAAAAAGGCTCAAATACTAATATTCTTTGGTTATAATTTATTACATTGGAATCGTAATCACGATCCAATTCATCAGACCTACAAATTCAAAAAGAAATTGGAAAAATATAACTCCGGGTAAAAAAAGCAAACTTTTAGTGAGAGTGTATGTGTGGGAGTGGGAAACAAGTGTGAGAGGGAAATGTATGATAGCTTTAGAGAGAGGGTGTAATAGAAGAAAGAAGAACAGGAAGGCCTAAAGGTGAAGGTGGGGATTAAAATTTAATAGGGAAGTTTTAAAGAGAGGAGTTAAATAATGCTTTAAATGAGTGATATATATATATATATATAACAATTATATATATATAACGCTTATATATATATATATATATATATATATATATATATATATATATATATATATATATATATATATATATATATATGTATATATATATATATATGTATGTATATATATATAACGGTTATATATTTACATATTACAGTTTCTATATATATATATATATATAATCGGTTTATATATATATATATATATATATATATATATATATATATATATATATATATATAATGGTTTATATATATATAACGGGTTAAATGAGTGAGATGCATATATATATATATATGTGTGTGTGTGTGTGCGCGCGCGCGTGTGTGTGCGTGTCTAGGTACTTTACTTTAATACAGGTGGGTGTTTGCACGTGTGTAAACATGATAAAATTAACAAATTCAGGCGTAACAAAATTAATTTTAAGATGAACACAAGGATTTTGTCTTAAGAAATGTTGACTACTACAATTTTTTGTATTCATTTTATTCCGAGTACTTTCGACATTAGCACAGTGTCATCATCAGGGTTTGGGTTTTTCTAAGACAAAAAAATGTTGTGTTCATCATTTTCTAAGACGATTTTTTGTCTTAGAAAAAACAAGACCCTGATGATGACATTTTGCTAATGTCGAAAGTACTCGAAATAAATAAAATGCATAAAATAAAATGCATTAATATGGTAAATGTCTTTCTTCCTTTAATAAGGATACTAAGAAAGTTGCCCATAACGATGACAGTATCCTACTAAATATAAGTAGATAAAACTTGTCTAAATTATTTAATGAGACATACCTTAATGAAAGCATGCTGACAAAATACACAATACATACATACATACATACATATATATATATATATATATATATATATATATATATATATATATATATATATATATATAATACCCTGCACAGTTTGAAATCTTCATACTCAGCTGAAGATTGCATATTATATATATTTTTTAATATATTAAATAGCTCTATATATTAAGCACTGTTTTTTATTACACTATCGAGTATATATATAAATATATATATATATATATATATATATATATGTATATATATATATATATATATATATATATATATATATATATATATATGTGTGTGTGTGTGTGTGTGTGTGTGTATGCGAACGCTTGCTCGTACATTTACCGATATTTGACTACATTTCATTATGTATTCAAACATATATTATTAAATATAACAGACAAAAAAAATGTCTATTTTGTCTCATCAGGAGCCATTATAACGTCGTATGGTTGCTTTAATTTCTGGAGAAAATAAAGACAAAAATTGTCCAACGTTTGGATATTTTATTATTACGCTCTCTTTTGTAGGTTGAGCACTTTGGAAGAAAGGCAATTTAATAATATAAGGTGTTTAAAAATGAAGATATATGTCTATATTTCTAAAATGGGGTATTGTGTACATTATTTACATTATTCGGACTATTGTCCTCATCTTGGTCGCCATATTTATTACAACGTTTCGGCTCTTGTGCGCTCCGGCCTTCTTCAGGTGAGCGAAATAAAAGGTTCAGATCGACATTCCTACCACCTGAAGAAGGCCGGAGCATACAACGGCTGAAAAGTTGTAATAAATATGGCGACAAAGATGAGGACAATAGTCCGAATAATGTAAATGAAAATGAAGATATAATTCAAAATATATCAATATATAGACATCGTAAATAAAAAAAAGATGGTAAACATAACTTAAGCGACGCGTTTCGTTCTCTGATGGGCGTTATCCAGGAAAATGCAAGGATTTTATTTTGGGACAAGTATTTAAAAACAAATGCAAACATATCGTTAGATCTAAAATATTTTTAAATTAAAAAAAAGCGCTAATGAATAGTTTTGAGTTAAGGGAAAGTCAAGGTAAACTATAGAGGCCGCTAAATGATGCAAAATAATGCCTAATAAACAAAATGAGTCAATGGTGTTTACTAAAGCTGGGAATACTTTTTAATATTTATAATGTAATTATATTTTATTATTTAATTTCATTTATAGTAATTATTTGAAATAATGAGAGATTTTGAATTTAACCTTTTTCTTTTAATTTTAAAAAAATATACTCATGTATCTTGGCTTGGGATATAGGTATATCTTTTATAACATATATATATATATATATATATATATATATATATATATATATGTATGTGTGAAGAAATATAGTCTTAAAGTGTGGTATATTTATGGGATAAAGTGCTCAATATAGATAGAGCGTGTGTAAATATAAAAGTGAACATAGAAGTCAACACTTCATGCTAGATGCAATCGTCAGGCTATATATATATATATATATATATATATATATATATATATATATATATATATATGACCAAATCGATTAATATACAAATATATATATACATCGTATACAAATACATATAAATACTCTATAGAGTAAAAGAAAAGGCGAATTAATGTAAGATATTGCATAATATATATATAGGGTGACCCCAAAAAACGGGAATTTTTGAAGTGCGTATTGCCACACATGAGCAAGTGGAAACACTGCGAGACAGTGACCTTGAGCAAGTAAACATTTCGCCATTTTAGTAACGAGAATGAAATTCCCAGTATCCCAGCTGAGATGTTGCAGCAGTCAATGAGGAATTTCAACAGCAGATTTCAAGAATGCATTCGTACAGGAGGACGCCATCTACAGGACGTAATTTTAAAAAAATGAAAATTCCATCATTGTTTCTTAAATAGCATGTTTTAAAGTTTCAATTACTATGAATTAAATATTTTTTCCCCATTACTCTTGGCTTTATTGGATTGTTAAAAAGTTCCCGTTTTTCTGGGTCACCTTGTATATATATATATATATATATATATATATATATATATATATAAATTAACTTATAAATAAAAATATGCCTGTAAATAGATAATCAATATACATCATATACATCTCTCTCTCTCTATATATATTTTTAATATAGGAGTGTATGATACATGTTGTCTACTTAAAAGTATATTTTTTAGTTACAACTGACTTTATATATATATATATATAGAGAGAGAGAGAGAGAGAGTTAAAGAGAGAGAGAGTTATTCAGTTAAATAAAAGGTCTATAAATACATATATATATAATGTTTCTAAACACATACACACATATCTATATCTATATCTATATATATATAGATATATATATGCATATATATATATATATATATATATATATATATATATATATATATATATATATATATATATATTTGTATTCTGAATAATATATTTCCTTTTATGTACTGTTTAAATTTTTTATCCTTTTCATTTTCGACGGTAATCTAATGTTTTTATGACAATTTCTAGGTCCAAATAGACATTCTTATATGTATATGTGTATGTTTGGTGTACACACACACACAAACACACATACACAGACACACACACACATATATATATATATATATATGTATGTGTGTGTGTGTGTGCATGTGTGTATGTCTGCGTGTTTAGCGTACATACACATACACATACATATATATATATATATATATATATATATATATATGTGTGTGTGTGTGTGTGTGTGTGTGTGTGTGTTTGGTGTACATATACATACATGCATACATACATATATATATATATATGCATATTTCTTTCTTTCTCTTGGTCTTTCTCTCTCTCTATTTCTCTTTCTCTCTCTCTATTTCTCTTTCTCTCTCTCTCCATCTCTTTCTCTCTCTCTCTATATATATGTATATATATATATATATATATATATATATATATATATATATATATATATACGATGTACATATAAAGACATATATATATATATATATATATATATATATATATATATATATATATATATATTTATATATGTTCGGTCTGTATATACATACACACACGCATATATATATATATATATATATATATATATGTGTGTGTAACCTCATGAATTTTAAACTATATATTATACACCCACACGCACACACACTCATATGTATGTGTGTGTATGTGCATGTGTATGTATGTCAGTTTGCGTGTGTCGCATGTAAGTAAAATAACCATCTATTATTGAATTGTAGTTCAAATCGATAATTGCTCCCGAATTAAAAGCACACGTCTGATAATAGTGGGCAAAATATTTCCAGTGAATGTCTAAAAAAAACAAAAAATGTTATCACATGAAGAAGCCTAATTTTATGGTTCGCGTCGAAAAATCTTTACCAGTTTTTAAAACCATCACGGAACTTTTCAAATCTTGAAAAAAAATGTCTTGAAACAACCCCTTGAACACACACACACACACACACACACACACACACACACACACACACACACACACACGTACACACACACACGTACACACACACACACGTCTATATTCTGTTTATTTCGGCAGCATATATTCTTTAAGGCAAATGTTATTAAAGATAGCAGAATCTTTTTTACTGATCAATTTTTCCAAATTACGATTAATCCTTCTCAGAAAACGAGGAGATTCCATCAGAAATTGTCGAAAGTTTATTTCGGATAAAAATTACAAGAGATGTGGTCGAAGCTTCCGAGTTTCGAATTCATTGTCAGGGTTGGTAGAGACAAATAGAGAGTTTTGTAGCAAAAGCGAGTGTTGTGACGTAAGGTATGTTTTTGTATATATATATATATATATATATATATATATATATATATATATATATATATATATATATATATATATATATATATATATATATATATATCTTCCGTTCTTTTAAAATATCGCCTTTCTTTCCTTTTATTTCTTTTTTCTTTCTTTTTTCGGACTTTCTTTTTCTTTCTTTCTTTCTTTTGTCACGATAACTGTTTTCTTTCTTTCAAAATGTTTTTTTGTTCTTTCTTTCTTTTAGTAAGGTACGTTTTTTTGTCTTTTATATTCGCAACTTTCTATTCTTTCTTTCTTTTAGCACGACATCCGCTTATTTTTTCTTTTAATACATACATACAAACATATATATATATATATGAAATGTGTGTATATATATATATATATATATATATATATATACTGTGATTTTACAAATTAACCTAAACATCACAATCACTATTATATATGTATATATATATATATATATATATATATATATATATATATATATATATATATATATATATATATATATATATAAAGTTATAATTGCTTTTATTGTTGTAATTGCTTTTATATATTGACGGTTTGTTATTGTTGTGCGCTTCAATGATCCTAAATTTATTTTTACTATTTTATTTTGCTATTTTATTTCACTATTGTTTTTCAGTAGGTGTTTAATGTTTCTATGATGCTTATGCTACTTATTAATGTGTTGGTTGATGGAGCTCTGTTCCGATAGATGGCAGGATGTATTAAACAATTTCTGACGGAATTTCCTTCTTGTCTGAGAAAGATTACTCGTAATTTGGAAATGTTTATCAGTAAAATTAATGGACACAAAATATCTGTTGTCTTTAATAACCCACTCATAGAGACACACTATATATATATATATATATATATATATATATATATATATATATATATATATATATATATATATATATATATATATGTGCCTGTTTCTGTGTTAGCGAGTGTGTCTCTATGAGTGTGTTATTAAAGACAACATGATGGCCATGTTGGTGGAAACTAGTCGAGGAATCTAAATTAAATAATAATAATAAAAGCATAAGAATATTAATCTACAACCCAGTATATCTGAAGATTTTAATTGATTTTTTTAATAATTTTTATCGTTCAAAATGTATATATATATATATATATATATATATATATATATATATATATATATATATAATGTATGTATGTATTTTCGAGCGGTCAGTCAGTGTTCACTTAATTGTCAAGTTGTTTACTACCCACTTGAAATTTGATTTAAGTTATATATATATATATATATATATATATATATATAAAAGCTCAGCCATCTTTGAAGGCACTGAGCAATCTTTTTTCCAGTGTGCAATCTTAGACACACTCTTTTGTGACCTGCTTATTCGTATCTCTAATCTCTCTCTCTCTCTCTCTCTCTCTCTCTCTCTATATATATATATATATATATATATATATATATATATATATATATATCCACACATACACATACATACATATATACAAATATAGATACAGAGTTTGAACAAAATAATTGAAACACTAGTTAAATTCAAAGAAAATTAATTTAATATGGAGTTGGTCCTCCTTTAGCCTCACTTACAGCTTTAATACGTCTAGGAATGGAATCATACAGCTTCCTGACTTCATCCAGAGGAATTTTCAGCCATTCTTCCATTAACACCTGTTCCAGCTCTTTAAGACACGATGGTGGAGGATAGCGGCTCCCAACTTGTCACTCCAAAATGCACCATACATTTTCAATAATATTGATATCTGGAGATTGGGGAGACCACTCCATATGTTCTAGCTCACTTTCATGCTCTTCATACCAATTCTTAACCACTTGAGAGGTATGTATTGGAGCATTATCGTCTTGGAAGATGCAGTCACCATCAGGGAATAAAGTCTGGGCCATTCGATGAACATGATCTCCCAAAATGTTCAGGTTATCTTTGCTGTCGATTCTACCAGGTCGGGCAACTAATGGATCAAGACATTTCCATGATATGGTGGCCCAAACTATCACTGATCCACCTCCATGCTTCACTGTTAGAAGAAGGCAGTCAGGGTTGTAAGCTTCTTTGGGCTGCCTCCAAACATAATCTCGCCCTGAAGTTGAGAAAAGAGAAAAACCGGACTCGGCTGAGAATATGACTTGCTTCCATTGGTCTCCAGACCAGGCATTGAGATATCTGCACCACTTCAACCTCTTCTGAATGTTGCAAGTGAAGAGAAGAGGTTTCCTTATGGCTGCTCTTCCATGATATCAAGCCTTATGGAGCTCATGACGAACAGTTTTAGTAGAAACTGGACTATTCAAATAATTATTCAACTCAGCAGTCACTTTAGACGCAGTAGTCCGTTGATTTTTGCCACATTGCGTTTAAATGCACGTCTATCCCTGTCAGTAAGTTTGCAAGTCCGGCCCAAATTTTTACGGTTGCTCGAGGTTTTGCCCTGTTTCTCGAATTGCGTCATATTTCTTGATATGATTGCTCTTGAAAAACCAAACAGTACAGCAACCTTAGTGATCGAGGCTCCTGCCATGCGAGCTCCAACAATTTGACATTTTCAAACTCAAAGAAGTCAAGCATTTAGCTTAAATTTTACTAAATTCTAAAAATAAATAAGACAAAGACAGTAAATTAGATAAATAAATGTATTTACCTGTAATTACGAAGTTTTAGTTAAATTTCTTAATATAATAGGTCTTTCAAATATAGGAGTGGAATTTGCACCTGTTCTAGTTAATTTATCCAACACCTGTATACATATATATAAACAAAAATACAGACATTCATATATGTATACAAATATCTATACACATATTACCGCAGTACACACACACACACACACACATACACACACACACACACACACACACACACACACACACACACACATATATATATATATATATATATATATATATATATATATATATACACTCTCGACTCTCCCGTCAAATTCGACGTATGAGGGTCAAGCAGATCAGTTCCTAGGAAACCGACAGCCCGACAACATCACATGAGATTTGATTATAGTGGTGAAGGCTTCGTGCAGGGCCATCCACACTTTTTGAAGGGCCGAATACAGAGACCTGGTGCACTAAGTGCCACAAGGTCCCCAAACGACCCTCCGCAGGTTTTGAATTCACAGTTGTCCTTCTCCTAGACCAGTTGCCATCCAAGGCTATAGAACCCAGTCTGTCCTGCTATTTACCCATAGCTAGATGGAGAAGAGTATTCACGCCTTTCCCAAGGCTATTAGCACGTAAGTGAATGTAGCTGATTCGACTGGAATTCGAACACGGCTCTCGGATTCCTCAATCCAAGCCGTTATATATATATATATATATATATATATATATATATATATATATATATATATACTTTTCTTTGCGCTTGACAGTATTATTTCTAGTCGGTATATTTATTACTAAATATTTATATATCTCATGAATTCGAGCTTACATTTTTAAAATATATATATATATATTTTAAAATATAAAAGTTTCTTTTCTCGTTATCTCCGAATTGATTTGAATCTTGGGTAATACTGACTTTTGTCAGTATTAAATAACATAAAAAGAACGTATAAACATAAAAAAATGTCTTAAAATAATTGTCGGTCTATGCCCATTACATAATGTGTGACGTCATTTGTTTACATTTGGATACGCATCGAGCAGATATGAATGTATGAGAGAAAATCATGGAGAATTGTGTTTAAAAACAGTAAAATCGACCTCGCTAACCGAGCGCTCCTCTGTGGCCCAATCGGTTAAAGGCACGTCAGCCTATATGACAGTTCCGTATAGCATGCAGGTTCGATTCCTGTCGGAAGACGCATATTTTCTATGAAAATTTCTCGGACATTCAGGCCGGTAAATGTCGTTAATACTGTTTATTATAAACAGAGCATTTACTTAAATATTTGTATCTATAAAAAGAACGTATAAACAAAAAAAAAATATTTTTATATATAAGTGTTCGTCGCCTTATTTGTGCCCAATATACTACGGCTTCTTTTAACTGTGACACTAACAGGTGCTATCAGCCTATGTCAGGGTTGAACTCGGAACAAGTGCAATTAAGAAGTGTTCCGACGCTCTTCAAAACCTCAATTCCCCCGATTAGAGGTCTTGCTACCGGATGTAATTTATCGTTATACCCAGGACTCCCAGGGAGGATCGACCTGATTATTACAATAATTCATCTCGAGAAAGCGCCATGAATTTAGGCAGTATTTACAGATCTTCTACTAGTGAAATTTCTGAAATCTTGCAGAAAAGAGATTTGTCAAACGTACACAAAGTACTTGAGTTCTGAACGTATTCAGCGTTATTATGGAACTGGAGGGAAATTTAAAACTTCATCATCAATTTGTACATTAGTCTCCCACCATAGCTTCAATTATCTCAATTACACTATGCACAGACATCACTCAAGTGGTCAGAGTCATAGACCTAACTGCTTTAAAAAGTCTTAATAGGTTCTGTTGGAATAAATCCAGAAATCGTTCTTGTCTATGGATCAACCTATTAATTACGCGGCCTCCGTGGCTACCGTTAAAATTGTAACGACTTTTATTGATGAAGCAAAGAACGAAATCTAGACAAAAATACCCAAGTGGGGTCAAATAAATGACTCCTCGGGGAAACTCAAAAGGTAACTTTAGAAGCTTTTTGACATTGATGAAATATCTGTCTTCATACTAAATAATGAAAAGTGAATTAGCGGACCTGAGTATTATAATAATTTTAGAAAATATTGAAAAATTTCCACTTAACTATTTCCACTATTTACATTGTTCGGACTGTTGTCCTCATCTTCGTAGCCATATTCACGATGTTTCGACCGTTGTACGCTCAGGCCTTCTTCTATATCTGTCTGTCTTTCTGACATGAGGTCTTGTAATTATTTAAACTATTTACATTGTTCGGACTATTGTCCTCATCTTCGTTGGGATATTCACGACGTTTAGACCGTTGTACGCTCCGACCTTCTTCTATATTTGTCTATATTTCTGAGATGAGGTATTGTAATTATTTTAAAAAATATTGAAAAATTTCTCCTTAATTATTTACACTATTTACATTGTTCGGACTGTTGTCCTCATCTTCGTTGCCATATTCACGACGTTTAGACCGTTGTATGCTCCGGCCTTCTTCTATATCTGTCTATATTTCTGAGATGAGGTATTGTAATTATTTACACTATTTACATTGTTCGGACTCTTGTCCTCATCTTCGTTGCCATATTCACGACGTTTAGACCGTTGTACGCGCCGGCCTTCTTCTATATCTGTCTATATTTCTGAGATGAGGTATTGTAATTATTTACACTATTTACATTGTTCGGACTGTTGTCCTCATCTTCGTTGCCATATTCACGACGTTTAGACCGTTGTACGCGCCGGCCTTCTTCTATATCTGTCTATATTTCGGAGATGAGGTATTGTAATTATTTACACTATTTACATTGTTCGGACTGTTGTCCTCATCTTCGTTGCCATATTCACGACGTTGAGACCGTTGTACGCTCCGGCCTTCTTCTATATCTGTCTATATTTCTGACATGAGGTATTGTAATTATTTACACTATTTACATTGTTCGGACTGTTGTCCTCATCTTCGTTGCCATATTCACGACGTTTAGACCGTTGTATGCTCCGGCCTTCTTCTATATCTGTCTATATTTCTGAGATGAGGTATTGTAATTATTTACACTATTTACATTGTTCGGACTCTTGTCCTCATCTTCGTTGCCATATTCACGACGTTTAGACCGTTGTACGCGCCGGCCTTCTTCTATATCTGTCTATATTTCTGAGATGAGGTATTGTAATTATTTACACTATTTACATTGTTCGGACTGTTGTCCTCATCTTCGTTGCCATATTCACGACGTTTAGACCGTTGTATGCTCCGGCCTTCTTCTATATCTGTCTATATTTCTGAGATGAGGTATTGTAATTATTTACACTATTTACATTGTTCGGACTGTTGTCCTCATCTTCGTTGCCATATTCACGACGTTTAGACCGTTGTACGCGCCGGCCTTCTTCTATATCTGTCTATATTTCTGAGATGAGGTATTGTAATTATTTACACTATTTACATTGTTCGGACTGTTGTCCTCATCTTCGTTGCCATATTCACGACGTTTAGACCGTTGTACGCGCCGGCCTTCTTCTATATCTGTCTATATTTCTGAGATGAGGTATTGTAATTATTTACACTATTTACATTGTTCGGACTGTTGTCCTCATCTTCGTTGCCATATTCACGACGTTTAGACCGTTGTACGCGCCGGCCTTCTTCTATATCTGTCTATATTTCTGAGATGAGGTATTGTAATTATTTACACTATTTACATTGTTCGGACTGTTGTCCTCATCTTCGTTGCCATATTCACGACGTTTAGACCGTTGTACGCGCCGGCCTTCTTCTATATCTGTCTATATTTCGGAGATGAGGTATTGTAATTATTTACACTATTTACATTGTTCGGACTGTTGTCCTCATCTTCGTTGCCATATTCACGACGTTGAGACCGTTGTACGCTCCGGCCTTCTTCTATATCTGTCTATATTTCTGACATGAGGTATTGTAATTATTTACACTATTTACATTGTTCGGACTGTTGTCCTCATCTTCGTTGCCATATTCACGACGTTTAGACCGTTGTACGCTCCGGCCTTCTTCTATATCTGTCTATATTTCTGACATGAGGTATTGTAATTATTTACACTATTTACATTGTTCGGACTGTTGTCCTCATCTTCGTTGCCATATTCACGACGTTTAGACCGTTGTACGCTCCGGCCTTCTTCTATATCTGTCTATATTTCTGACATGAGGTATTGTAATTATTTACACTATTTACATTGTTCGGACTGTTGTCCTCATCTTCGTTGCCATATTCACGACGTTTAGGCCGTTGTACGCTCCGGCCTTCTTCTATATCTGTCTATATTTCTGACATGAGGTATTGTAATTATTTACACTATTTACATTGTTCGGACTGTTGTCCTCATCTTCGTTGCCATATTCACGACGTTTAGACCGTTGTACGCTCCGGCCTTCTTCTATATCTGTCTATATTTCTGACATGAGGTATTGTAATTATTTACACTATTTACATTGTTCGGACTGTTGTCCTCATCTTCGTTGCCATATTCACGACGTTTAGACCGTTGTACGCTCCGGCCTTCTTCTATATCTGTCTATATTTCTGACATGAGGTATTGTAATTATTTACACTATTTACATTGTTCGGACTGTTGTCCTCATCTTCGTTTCCATATTCACGACGTTTAGACCGTTGTACGCTCCGGCCTTCTTCTATATCTGTCTATATTTCTGACATGAGGTATTGTAATTATTTACACTATTTACATTGTTCGGACTGTTGTCCTCATCTTCGTTGCCATATTCACGACGTTTAGGCCGTTGTACGCTCCGGCCTTCTTCTATATCTGTCTATATTTCTGACATGAGGTATTGTAATTATTTACACTATTTACATTGTTCGGACTGTTGTCCTCATCTTCGTTGCCATATTCACGACGTTTAGACCGTTGTACGCTCCGGCCTTCTTCTATATCTGTCTATATTTCTGACATGAGGTATTGTAATTATTTACACTATTTACATTGTTCGGACTGTTGTCCTCATCTTCGTTGCCATATTCACGACGTTTAGACCGTTGTACGCTCCGGCCTTCTTCTATATCTGTCTATATTTCTGACATGAGGTATTGTAATTATTTACACTATTTACATTGTTCGGACTGTTGTCCTCATCTTCGTTGCCATATTCACGACGTTTAGACCGTTGTACGCTCCGGCCTTCTTCTATATCTGTCTATATTTCTGACATGAGGTACTGTAATTATTTACACTCGTTATATTGTTCAGACTGTTGCCCTCATCTTCGTTGCCATTTTCATGACGTTTAGACCGTTGTACTCTCCGGCCTTCTTCTATATCTGTCTATATTTCTGAGATGAGGTATTGTACTTATTCACACTATTTACATTGTTCGGACAGTTGTCCCCATCTTCGTTGCCATATTTACGACGATTACAATCCAGCATCTTAGACCGATTTCCAATTAATATTAGTAATAATATTTTGGTGACAAATTCCTTGATATGTAAATAATTTTGCCATGGATTCTTCTTTTACTCTGTGCAGGTTGCCATCAGGACGTTTTTCTTTCTGTCATCATTCCCTAACTTTCCCCTAGCCCTTGAAACTGCTACATCCAGTCACTCTTTACCATGATATGTCCTGAGAGTGTTAAAATCTCTAAGTACTTTTTCTCATTACGTGTCCAAGGAATTCTCCCTAACTTTTTCTGAGTATAAGTGTCAATTAGTTGCCATTTACTTTATTTACCTGGTACATGTCTGGGAAGTATAAAAATATTAAGCCCAAGACAGAGGAGGCCTTCCACACTAGACAGTCCCTCTCCTTCGAGACGAGGCTGAGTTGACTGACCGGCATCTGAAGTATCCCCAAAAGGCAAACTACAGTAATAACAGTTTCAAACATTATTTTTGTCGCTATCAATTGCCGTTTTAATAACTTGTTTAGCATGTCTTCCTGTTTCTTAATACTTTGTTTAGCTTTTGGAAGACATGAGGAGATTGTCCAGCATTCACTGCCATATAGGAGGATTGATATTACATAGAAGTTCATCACTCTTTTTTTTCTTTCTAACGAAATCTTCCTGTTTCTTAATACTTTGTTTAGCTTTTGGAAGACATGAGGAGATTGTCCAGCATTCACTGCCATATAGGAGGATTGATATTACATAGAAGTTCATCACTCTTTTCTTTGTTTCTAACGAAATCTTCCTGTTTCTTAATACTTTGTTTAGCTTTTGGAAGACATGAGGAGATTGTCCAGCATTCACTGCCATATAGGAGGATTGATATTACATAGAAGTTCATCACTCTTTTCTTTGTTTCTAACGAAATCTTCCTGTTTCTTAATACTTTGTTTAGCTTTTGGAAGACATGAGGAGATTGTCCAGCATTCACTGCCATATAGGAGGATTGATATTACATAGAAGTTCATCACTCTTTTCTTTGTTTCTAACGAAATCTTCCTGTTTCTTAATACTTTGTTTAGCTTTTGGAAGACATGAGGAGATTGTCCAGCATTCACTGCCATATAGGAGGATTGATATTACATAGAAGTTCATCACTCTTTTCTTTGTTTCTAACGAAATCTTCCTGTTTCTTAATACTTTGTTTAGCTTTTGGAAGACATGAGGAGATTGTCCAGCATTCACTGCCATATAGGAGGATTGATATTACATAGAAGTTCATCACTCTTTTCTTTGTTTCTAACGAAATCATCCTGTTTCTTAATACTTTGTTTAGCTTTTGGAAGACATGAGGAGATTGTCCAGCATTCACAGCCATATAGGAGGATTGATATTACATAGAAGTTCATCACTCTTTTCTTTGTTTCTAACCAAATCTTCCTGTTTCTTAATACTTTGTTTAGCATTTGGAAGACATGAGGAGATTGTCCAGCATTCACTGCCATATAGGAGGATTGATATTACATAGAAGTCCATCACTCTTTTCTTTGTTTCTAACGAAATCTTCCTGTTTCTTAATACTTTGTTTAGCTTTTGGAAGACATGAGGAGATTGTCCAGCATTTACTGCCATATAGGAGGATTGATATTACATAGAAGTTCATCACTCTTTTCTTTGTTTCTAACGAAATCTTCCTGTTTCTTAATACTTTGTTTAGCTTTTGGAAGACATGAGGAGATTGTCCAGCATTTACTGCCATATAAGAGGATTGATATTACATAGAAGTTCATCACTCTTTTCTTTGTTTCTAACGAAATCATCCTGTTTCTTAATACTTTGTTTAGCTTTTGGAAGACATGAGGAGATTGTCCAACATTCACTGCCATATAGGAGGATTGATATTACATAGAAGTTCATCACTCTTTTCTTTGTTTCTAACCAAATCTTCCGGTTTCTTAATACTTTGTTTAGCTTTTGGAAGTCATGAGGAGATTGTCCAGCATTCACTGCCATATAGGAGGATTGATATTACATAGAAGTTCATCACTCTTTTCTTTGTTTCTAACGAAATCTTCCTGTTTCTTAATACTTTGTTTAGCTTTTGGAAGACATGAGGAGATTGTCCAGCATTCACTGCCATATAGGAGGATTGATGTTACATAGAAGTTCATCACTCTTTTCTTTGTTTCTAACGAAATCTTCCTGTTTCTTAATACTTTGTTTAGCTTTTGGAAGACATGAGGAGATTGTCCAGCATTCACTGCCATATAAGAGGATTGATATTACATAGAAGTTCATCACTCTTTTCTTTGTTTCTAACGAAATCTTCCTGTTTCTTAATACTTTGTTTAGCTTTTGGAAGACATGAGGAGATTGTCCAGCATTCACTGCCATATAGGAGGATTGATATTACATAGAAGTTCATCACTCTTTTCTTTGTTTCTAACGAAATCTTCCTGTTTCTTAATACTTTGTTTAGCTTTTGGAAGACATGAGGAGATTGTCCAGCATTCACTGCCATATAGGAGGATTGATATTACATAGAAGTTCATCACTCTTTTCTTTGTTTCTAACGAAATCTTCCTGTTTCTTAATACTTTGTTTAGCTTTTGGAAGACATGAGGAGATTGTCCAGCATTCACTGCCATATAGGAGGATTGATATTACATAGAAGTTCATCACTCTTTTCTTTGTTTCTAACGAAATCTTCCTGTTTCTTAATACTTTGTTTAGCTTTTGGAAGACATGAGGAGATTGTCCAGCATTCACTGCCATATAGGAGGATTGATATTACATAGAAGTTCATCACTCTTTTCTTTGTTTCTAACGAAATCTTCCTGTTTCTTAATACTTTGTTTAGCTTTTGGAAGACATGAGGAGATTGTCCAGCATTCACTGCCATATAGGAGGATTGATATTACATAGAAGTTCATCACTCTTTTCTTTGTTTCTAACGAAATCTTCCTGTTTCTTAATACTTTGTTTAGCTTTTGGAAGACATGAGGAGATTGTCCAGCATTCACTGCCATATAGGAGGATTGATATTACATAGAAGTTCATCACTCTTTTCTTTGTTTCTAACGAAATCTTCCTGTTTCTTAATACTTTGTTTAGCTTTTGGAAGACATGAGGAGATTGTCCAGCATTCACTGCCATATAGGAGGATTGATATTACATAGAAGTTCATCACTCTTTTCTTTGTTTCTAACGAAATCTTCCTGTTTCTTAATACTTTGTTTAGCTTTTGGAAGACATGAGGAGATTGTCCAGCATTCACTGCCATATAGGAGGATTGATATTACATAGAAGTTCATCACTCTTTTCTTTGTTTCTAACCAAATCTTCCTGTTTCTCAATACTTTGTTTAGCTTTTGAAAGACATGAGGAGATTGTCCATCATTCACTGCCATATAGGAGGATCGATATTACATAGAAGTTCATCACTCTTTTCTTTGTTTCTGACGTCCTTTTTTGTTTTGCATTGATTTGATTAAATTTTGAAATGCATTTGTTGTTATTCTAATACAACATTCAGATCTTGGTGTCATATTCTCCAACCTCTGATAATCCACGTCTCAGATATTTCAATTTTTGTCCTTGTTTGATTTTGACGTCTCTAACTCGTATTTTCGTTTTAGGTGTACCCTCTTAGTAATGACGATATAATCTCTCTTCTTACGTATGTTGGTTGGAACTTTCTTCTCGCTTTCCTTTTCTTCCTTTTTCCGGAAGATCTTCAGTTTTCCCTCTGTATTTGCCATCAAAATAGTGTCATCCGAAGACTTTATGACGCCCAATAAATAATTATCGGAATTTGTTTTGTAAAAAAAAAAAAAAAAAAAAAGGAAATAATCACAAATCTATTTGGCCTCTATTTTATATTCATGGAAGCATTCCTGGAAGTTCTTTTTGAGATATCGAGTAGCCTCTTCAATTTGTCTTTGATTTTTGTCGAACGGCTCGAATTCTTGTTCCTTTCATGTGCAATTTGATTTTTGATGTGGAAAAAATCGGAATTGGTGATATTTGGGTTAATATGCCGGCTGTCGAGGCCTGGGGAATATTGTGCCAAAAAACTATTTCCATTATTTTTACATAGCACCTTTCTCATTACTTGAACTAACACTTTTATCTCAATACCGTCTGTAGGCATTAATTGGTAAGTATGAAAAGAAAATCAATGAATTTACCTAAAGGGCTTTAACCACCCACCCTTATATCTTTATGTTTTCTCTAATAGTTTTTTTTTCTAAATGTCGAAACTTATGTTCGTGATGTAAGATTTAATTTCCCAGAAGCAATATGGCTCACAAAAGAGTCACTAAAGAAATCAAGTTAAAATATAACAATGATCTGGTACTCGTTTCTCCCTGTACAACCATCTGCTAGGGAGGAGCCTGACCAGGTGCATGTGTGTTTGGTTTCGTTGGGTTTATTTTACGGCATATCAAACTCAATGGTTTATTTTATCACGTCAAACTTTTAATTTCTGGCTATATTTTTCTTTTCAAAAATGTATTGCTGTTAATATTTTTCCAAAAATATATTGTTGGTAATATCTTTTTTCAAAAATATTTTGTTGGTAATATTTTTTTTTCAAAATATTTTATTGGTATATTTTTTTTCAAAAATATTTTGTTGGTAATATTTTTTTTTCAAAATATTTTTTTGGTATATTTTTTTTCAAAAATATTTTATTGATAATAATTTTTTTCAAAAATATATTATTGTAATATTTTTTTCAAAATGTATCGCTAGTAATTTTTTTAATATGAATTGCTGTGAATAAAATTTTCAAAATGGTATTCCTGGTATTAAAACCTAATTTTATACTTTCATAGAGTTTGGGAACCCAGTTTGGAGTTTACTATTTGCCCATAGCTGGGACCCTAACAGGGTCTACCGCCCCGGGTCAGGGTGGACCTGGGTACACCAGCAATTAAATAGTGGTTCCACGCTATTTAAAACCTACTGATCGGAGACCTTGCTGTTGGATGTAGTTTATCGTCTTACCCAGGACGCAGATGGAGTTTATCGTCTTAACCAGGAAGGCGAAGTTTTTTTAAATATTTATTTAACTGCTATTGAATTCATATGATGGATTCAGGGCGAGTTGTCATCTCTACTTTTATTCCAATTCCAGATTATAATTTCTGTTTTGGAATGTTTTATCTTAAGTTCTCCTTATTCAAACACTTTGCCAGTCAAATAGCATAAATGCACTTTTAGATTTTTGTGTAAAATTTGGCCAACAGTGAAGACTATTTCAAAGGATTTGTTCGGTTTTTAACATTCCCACATGTATTTTAACATTCCCACATGTATTTTAACATTCCTACATGTTATTAAACATTCCCACATGTTTTAATCATTCCTACATGTTTTTAAACATTCCCACACGTTTTAAACATTCCCACAAGTTTTTTTTAAACATTCTCACATGATTTTGATGGGAACAGGTGCCTACTATTATGTTTGACATTCTCATAACTTCTTGTTTTATTTCACCACATATCTACAGTTTTTAATCGGTATCACCCCAACTAAGGCAGTAAAGCCACTAAGACGCAAGGCGATACACGGTGAGGAGGAATTTGAAACAGAAACATTACTGAGCAGGGAGAGGAAAAGTAATCAGGAGAAGAGTAGACAACGATTCATAATGCATTTAAATTTATGCAGATTAAATTTGGCTGGAAAGCATGGAGTCGGAAGGGAGTTCCACAAGTGAGAAGTGCGAGAAAATAAACTGTTAGCATAGAACTTGCAGTTACATCTAGCTATCTCATGCGTAAATTGATGAGATCTCGACGCCTTTCTAGTAATGCGCTTAAATTCAAAATGTCTAGCTACCATAGCGAAGAGCGATATCTATTTCCCCTTCAATACAGAAAATGTGGCCCAAGGCCAAAAAAGGGAATGGAGAAAAGGACGGCCTTCTTCTGTCTTAACTTTAAACTTAGCTAGCCACAAACACTGACCCAAACATCCAACAATATTCCTTCCACCAAAACAACGAATTCTTACTTGCCTTACTTACTGCATCCGCCATAATCCCTCTAGTTTCTATGCCAGTCCTAACTAGCTGCCATATGTACAATTCATTTTATCGGCGTTCGGGGAATAAAAACAACAATTTTAAAACTAGCCCCAATGAGTATTTACAATATGTAAACAAAACTATTTACAACACGGCAGAGATGAAGGTAAATTTAAGCCTTTTTATTTTTAGATAAACATGCCAGTGTGGACTCGTCCAAGACGACCAGTTTACCCTTTGCTAGGAAATGCACTCTTCCTGTGACATTATTACCAACATCATACTTACAAATAATCAACAGGCATTCATTGGTTAATCACCGTCAACCTAGCTTGCTGATTGGTCAGTATCGACCAATCAGATCGCTCTCACGCGCAGCATTAATTTTGGCGCAAATTCGTTCCGGAGCCTTTCACGTGATACGACATGATATTTAAATCCAAGAACACGTGTGAGGGAGCGAGGAATTCAGACACCACAGCAGAGAAGAGTTCGTCGCCGCGAGAAACAACAACAACAACAGCGCAGCAGACAATTTCGACCGCGCACTCCAAGCTTCAAAATGTGACTCTCAAAGAACTCCCGTCTTGACTAACGCAGTCAGACGTTAAAGAACTTTACAACATTTCACGGAAGTACAATTCTGTGAACACTTACCAACTTCTCCAATAGACAATCTCTAACATGCAACATACTCAATCTTCTAGTTTGCATTTTAATAATCAACTCTTTCGTTATAAGTCTAGATACAAATAATCACCTAATCAAAGGGACGCAACTCAGTCTCACTTTTCAGTTCGCATGCATATAATTTCAATACGTAATAAATTCAATTGTTATGTTTTTAACTCCATGTTCCTTTTTGTATTTTCACCATTGCTAATGATTTCCACACCTTTCCTAACAAAAATAAATAATTGTGGGGAACAGCCCTTCAACACGCAACTAACATGGTTAACCAAAACACACGCCATCTCACACAGGGCCCGTTCCGCTACACCAGTATCTGAGAAAAGCCGATTCGTTTTATTGAAGAGTATTGCATTAGTAGCAGTAATAGTCACTGTTTACACTTCTTCCCCTGAGAGCTCAACCGAAATAATTTTTTTCAGGAGCATATATATTGTCATCCAGAGACAGAATGTTTCGTTGGATTCCCAACCTAACTTACAAATATGTTGAAAAACCAAATGAAATCGGTTAAATCCAGTAATTCATGTTTTTGAAGATCTACAGCACACGCGTCCTTGTAAAACCATAACAATCAGAGCATAATTTAAAGAATACCAGTTTTCTTTTTTGCCAGAATTACGACACTGCTGAACATTCTTGAACGCTGCCAAATTTAAAAGCCTTGACAAACCAATGATACCGTCGCTTTAGTATATAAACATATGCAGCATAATGAAGCCTTGTCTGTTTTTATTCATTTAAATACACACACACACACACACACACATATATATATATATATATATATATATATATATATATATATATATATATATATATATATATATTAAAACCGTTTAATCGCGGAAGCGTGTCAGTCGTATTTGGTGAGTCTTCTGTAAAAGAGGGATTGCTACCCAAATGCACAATTATATATATATGCTCCTGAAAAATGTATTTCGGTTGATCTCTCTGGGGAGGATGTGTGGATTTGTAAACAGTGACTATTACGGCTAATAATGCAAGACTCTTCGGTAAATCGAATCGAGTTCTCTCAGTCACTGTGTGTTTATTTAAAAATAAATACGCTTAAATTCACCTTCTTCTCTGACGTGCGCCAACGGCTTCAGGGTAAAATTTCCGACTGACGCGAATTCAGCCGGTTTTCGATTCTAGCCAGAGACAACCGGACGTCTAGCCACACTGATGAGCTGTGATACAGCGAAACAGTCTGTCTGTGGATGACAATATATATATATATATATATATATATATATATATATATATATATATATATATATATATATATTGGATGGAAAAAAGAGATACGATAAGCTAATTGTAAAGTATATGTGTTTCATCGAAAATAATGGAAGGAAATATTTGCAAGGCTCGGAAAAATAAAATGTGATTTGAAAGGTAATAATGCCAATATTTTTTTCACTATTTACTGATCGGTATGTCGTCTGCTTCCGATTAAAACTACTCAAGAGGAAATAATATGGAAAATTATGACGAACTGCGGATAGATTTAAAAAAAATAAATACATGAAAAGCCAGCAACATATCTTCGACATTGAATGAAAGATGACTTATTGATGTATAAAAATTAAAATAGAGATATTTTCCTTCGGTGCATTTTAGTCTGATTTCTGTAATATTACTTTGCTTTCACGTGGATTCTACGAACGCGCTAAAGCAATTTGCTGTATAATAGGCCCGAGAATCTGAGACCATTTTGTCAATAACTCGTTCTTTATTCAGTCATCGCCTTTATGACAATGACAGATTATTTAATAATAACTTCGAAGTCAGAAAGTGAAAAGTCCAGAGTAAAACAATCATAATTGAAAGAATATATTTAAAAACTGACATGTTAAAACAAAATAATAATGCTAAGGACATAACAAAATATGGCATCATCTTGATGGCATGGGTCAACGAGTATGAAGATAAGATTCTAATGGACATAAAGTGGGAGATCTGTTTTCTATTATTTTAAAGTAATAAACTGATCCCCCAAGAATTACTACATATTAATATAATAATTGGAAAAATATATTGAAAGGCTCACATGTGAAAAGCTAATAATAGCAAAGACTTAACAAAATATGGCATCATCTTGATGGCATGGGCCAACGAGTATGAAGATAATATTCTAATGGACATAAAGTGGGGGATCTATTTTCAATTATTTTACAGTAATAAACTGATCCCCCCTAGAATTACTATATATTGATATAATAACTTGAAAAATATATTGAAAGGCTCACATGTGAAAAGCTAATAATAGTAAAGACTTAACAAAATATGGCATCATCTTGATGGCATGGGTCAACGACTATGAAGATAAGATTCTAATGGACATAAAGTGAGGGATCTGTTTTCTATTATTTTAAAGTAATAAACTGATCCCCCAAGAATTACTACATATTAATATAATAATTGGAAAAAATATATTGAAAGGCTCACATGTGAAAAGCTAATAATAGTAAAGACTTAACAAATTATGGCATCCTCTTGATGGCATGGGTCAACGTGTATGAAGATAAGATTCTAATGAACATAAAGTGGGGGATCAGTTTTCTATTATTTTAAAGTAATAAACTGATCCCCCCAAGAATTACGACATATTAATATAATAAATATTAGAAGGCTTCCATATGAAAACTAATTTAAAAATACACACACATTTTACGGCATGAATATATAAGTAAAAGAAAATAATAAGTAACTTTAACAAATCGTTAGGTTGAATTTTTTGTTTTTCTTTTCGTTTACAAGAGGGTTGCAACATTTTGCATTCCAAAATGAAGTGATGAAAAAGAAATCTCTAATTTGACAGGAAGAAAGCATGGGAAAATAAGTTCCTTTTCCTGATCTTAATTACATTCTAAAATTATTTTCAATCTATTTATTTCGAACAAAAAGAAAAAAAAAAGAAAAAAAGAAAAGAAATTGACACTTAAATTCCTGTTTCTCCCAGCGTTGCTCGAAGTTATACATCGACTCGGAATCGATACAAAATGAATCGGGCTTTGTATTTAATTTCAAAGGGTCAATTTCGACAGTCCTTTCAAAAGCTGACATACGAAACGCATTCCTAAGGGCATTCATTTTTCGTTTTTTGTTCCTTACTCTTTCTAACCTGATTTGACCTGACTTAATTCATCGACTATTCTTCACTGCACACGAAAATGAATAAAAAAAAAAGTTTTATCTTTAATTCCTTTGCATATTTCCCTCCTGTTTTCGCGGCGAGATATCGCCTTAGGCATTTCCAAGAGATTAAATCCCACTGCTGGTTTTAAGCTATCATTTATATAGCTCAGCTGTTTTGTTCAGTTTTGTCTGACTACTACTACTGCTACTACTGTGTTTGTGACTCTCCTTCTTTTATGTACGGTGTCGCTTCAGGATGTAGGCGATCATGGCTCTTCACATCTTCCTGTTACTTGTACCTCTTAATAAGTTTTTTTTTGTTACTTCTCCAAGGCTATGTTTTAGCATCCATTTGCTCAAGCCCAACAAGTATATTACCCTGTGAGTATCAGATTTCCGAAGACCTCCTTCCTCATTAGGTAACCTAGAAATTGCAAGAGGTTATTCCTTTTATGCTTAAAAAAATCTTTATGCTTACAATACAGTTTCTTGGACATAATCAGGAAAGAGACCTTGGAGAATGTGATACTCATAAGGGCATGCTGGAGGCAAGTTGGACATAGGCAAATAGTGAATAACTTGCTTAACAAGGTTTATTTATTTATTTAGTTATTTATTTTGTTCGTTTGTCTTATTTTGTCTACGCAATCAAAACTGAATAGTGCAGTATTTATGAGGTATTGACAGGAGATGTTAAACGCTTCTTTCTTTCTTTCATTCTTTCTTTCTTTTGTGCGTTTGTCCTTTTTGTTTACGGTAATCGTCTTGACAGAAGACGGTAAGTGCGACACTGAGATCTGTAGACGTATTGGTATAGCCAAGGGCACATTCTAAAAGCTGAGCAGAGTGTTGCCATCCAAGGCTATAGAACAGCATCTGTTTTACCCATTCAGTGGAGGTTTGGCAATGATCGAGATTACTCTCTTGGACACAGCACTGAGCAAGACTCTTTTTTATAATCGAACGTGCCAATTCAGCACGCCTCTCCTCTCTGCGCGACATAATAACCGAACTAAGCACAGAGGCCGATACTGCTTGGCACCATTGTCATCGCAGAAGTTGCCAGAAAAGTTGAATGCAATGTCACGGTGCCTTTAAGACACCGACCTCCATATTTAAATCACAGGGCTTACTCCTAAAACCTTTCATATGATCTAACATGGCCCCCAGATAACAAAGGTTTGAAATCAGAATTTACCTTCTCTGAAAAGGCGTAAAGCAATGATGCGTCATCGCACCCGACCTGTTCAACCAATATAGCGAAGCAATTCGGACTCATCTTTTTACTGACGACCATGCATTATGTCTTTTTGTAGTTTATGCTCAGTCCCTTTCTTCTCGCTCTCCTTCGCTACCTTCTGTAGGAGATTTTGTAATTTCTCTTCCATGTCTGCTATCGGCACTGTGTCGTCTGCGTATCTTATGTTGTTAAGATTATGGCCACCAATGATGAATCCCGAAATACGATTTGCAAGTCGGGGACATTAAAACCAAACAACTTCCATGAAACTCCAATACTGTTCATATCTATCTCTATATATATATCAGTCATATCTATCTATCTATCTATCTATCTATCTATCTATCTATCTATCTATCTCAGTTTGTACATATCTATCTATCTATCTATCTATCTATCTATCTATCTATCTATCTATCTATCTATCTATCTCAGTCTGTACATATCTATCTATCTATCTATCTATCTATCTATCTATCTATCTATCTATCTCTCTTTCTCTATCTATCTATCTATCTATCTATCTCATTCTGTTCATATCTATCTATATATATATATATATCAGTCATATCTATCTATCTATCTATCTATCTATCTCAGTACATATCTATCTATCTATCTATCTATCTATCTATCTATCTATCTATCTATCTCTCTTTCTCTATCTATCTATCTATCTATCTATCTCTATCTATCTATCTATCTATCTCAGTCTGTTCATATCTATCTATCTATCTATCTATCTCTCTTTCTCTCTTTCTCTATCTATCTATCTATCTTTCTCTCTTTCTCTATCTATCTATCTATCTATCTCAGTCTGTTCATATCTATCTATCTATCTATCTATCTATCTATCTATCTATCTCAGTCTATTCATATCTATCTATCTATCTATCTATCTATCTATCTATCTATCTATCTATCTATCTATCTCAGTCTGTTCATATCTATCTATCTATCTATCTATATATATCAGTCATATCTATCTATCTATCTATCTATCTATCTCAGTCTATTCATATCTATCTATCTATCTATCTATCTATCTATCTATCTATCTATCTATCTATCTATCTATTTATCTATCTCAGTCTGTTCATATCTATCTATCTATATATATATATATCAGTCATATCTATCTATCTATCTATCTATCTATCTATCTATCTATCTATCTACCTATCTATCTATCTATCTATCTATCTATCTATCTATCTATGTGCATACATGTATCTATATGTTCGCCTTGTATTATTTTCAGCAATTGATTACTGATAAATTGACAAAATTTTAAACAGTTTTGCATGGAACATACGATAAATTGACACTCTCTCCCACCCTCTACCAACATCATCCAATTCTCAAATCCGTGGAACTTTGCCAAAACTCCTATGCCGATAAGAGGTCGCACCTTCTCATGTCGCAGATTAACATCTCCGTTGGCCGACATAAATTTGCAGCTCAAAAGGTTTCGTTACGCAGTGATTTAATTTGGTATGATAAACACACCGAGGGTCGCCATTACACTCATCGTAGCTGAAGTCTCCTCGAAACATCAAGTCTTACACCTTGAACAGATATTGAGAAACCAAACATTTCCCACGAAACTCATATTTCATGGCACATGTAGGGGCCTGCGGGTTCAATCATCAAGTCATTCAATTTGTTATCGAAGAAAAATATTTGGCAATTTACACTATTTATTTATTAGATAACTGAGTGTTATGGTTAACAAACACTGGATAATTATCAAACATTATACAATTATGAATAATAAAGATTTCCCTAAAGCTGATTCAAATATTTTAATAATTTACTAAATGTTTATAAGTTTAATATACAAA
>OZ038514.1:75144458-75149458 GCA_964036315.1 Acanthosepion esculentum
ACAAAACTCTCAAAGTTTTTTTTTATTAATATGCAAAAGAAATTAAATCCATGTGAAAAAGAAGTAAAACAAAAAAAAAAAAGAAAAAAAAAAGAGTAAGCTTGTATCTGTATTAGACGTCCTTATACCGGAAAATTCACCTTATTTATTGAATGACCCTCGTATATATATATATATATATATATATATATATATATATATATATATATATATATATATATATATAGGAACAACACAGGAAATAGAAGACGAAAACGAAAGAAAAAAGATAGATAAGAAAGGGGAAAATGAAAAAAAATAAAAAATAAAGTATAAAAAAAAGGATAAAAAGAAAAAAATAACAAAGAAAATAATAAAAAGGAAATTACATCCGTAAGAAAGATTTAATTAAATAAAAGCAAATAAAACCAAATACACATCCATATCCATATACAAATAAACAAACTCACCAAGATTCAAGCACAGATATAATAATAAAACGACTCAACTATCCTTCAAAATATTGCATACATTAACAAACATATAGGTATAGAAAACGGGGGTTTAATCAATAAATGTAATCAGGACACGAAAAACAGCGTTGAAATACACTTATCAGTTTATAAACAAACTAAATAAATAAAAGAACAGATATGTACATATATCATATCATATTAATGTATACATATAAACAGCCACATATATACGAATTATATATATATATATATATATATATATATATATATATATATATATATATATATATATATATCCGATGTGATGAGAACGAATGTAATATATAAATTCCAACGTTCGCAGCATTCATTCAAAAAAGAGCTCGATACAGGTAGCAGAGCGATAATTATTTATTTATTATAATTTTATCATATAGATAAAACCATTTTACTCACAACAAAGATGCAACTTGGTTTCAGTGCATTTTAACTGCACATCTACGGGTGCGGGTCGGAAATGGTTATGAACAATCCTGTTTGTAGGCAAGCCCGGATGTAAAACGTCACTTCCTTTTTCCATTTTTTGAGAAGAAAAATGTACTTAACAAAATATACATAGAGTATCATGAGATATGAGATTACCGTTTTCTGTAGACATACTAAGGATTTAACACTACAATCTTGCTAAATTCCCAATCTCATAACTATGAATCTTTTATAATTATATATACACAAAAAACGCTCTTTCGATTACATAATAAATGATGATAACCCAAACATAAAGAAATGCAACCCAACTTTAGAATTCTTATCGAAAAACCTAAAAATAACTACTAATAATTATAAAAGTTAACTCGAAATTATTTTTACCTACTAAAATGTAATATTATCCCATATCGCTATCTTCCCTCCCCTACCTCTCAAACTTAGGACGCTTGGTAGTTGACCTACCCAAACTTTGACCGATGTTTATCATCGGAAGAATGTCCACACTCCATTCAACATTAACTACCCGGTCCACCCAACACCAAACTGCTGTCAACAACAACTATCGTTTTACTTAGATACTCTATGTATATTTTGTTAAGTACATTTTTCTTCTAAAAAAATGGCAAAAGGAAGTGACGTTTTACATCCGGGCTTGCCTACAAACAGGATCGTTCATAACCATTTCCGACCCTCACCCGTAGATGTGCAGTTAAAATGCACTGAAACCAAGTTGCATCTTTGTTGTGAGTAAAATGGTTTTGTCTATATGATAAAATTATAATAAATAAATAATATATATATATATATATATATATATATGGGCATTTCAATGAATACGACATAAGGTGCTTTTATTAATGTTTTTATGCAATTTCTCATGCGCTCTATACATTTTGTTTCGTTTCAGATGGTAAATTATATAAAAGCTCTTTAGAGCTCTTTCGGCTATGCATTTAGCCATTTTCAAGGCTATATAAAACAGAAGTAGAAAGAAATATACTAGCATACATACATACAAACATTCTTACCAATGTAACCATAATATATTCAGAGTGCATGCAAAATTAATTGATGAAGAACCACAACTATTCAATAATAACTTAATAATCTATGTTAGGTTACAACATTAGCAAATAAGAATAGATAATAATTAATCACTATGATCTAGTTAACACACACACACACACACACACACACACACACACACACACACATATATATATATGTACATGGATATAAGTAAAATAAAAGATGAATAAAAATAATAATATTAAAAAATAATAGTAATACAAATTTACAATAAGATTCCATTGTCAAATACAATAATATTTCTATCTAGATTGCAAAGTAAATGATCAACTATGTCTGCAGTTAACGGTGAATCCTTTCCTTTGATTTAATAATCTTGTCTTTAAATTTAATGATTTCCAGCTTTTCATAGAGATAAAGATAATATGGTGCATATAAAGAATTACAGTTTCGAGCTCTTCCAGTTAATTTCCATTTAACAGTAGGAGTTTTGTTTTTCTCTTTTAAAACATACTTGGACAGCAAAGTACTGTATTCTTGAAGGAAAATACATGTTGATACCAACGGATTTTAAACGTATTTTTAGTACTTCCAATGTATATGTTTTTAATATTCGTGTTTTCAAGTGTAGAAATAGTATAAGACAAACTAGGGAATTAGCTTGGCAATTATTTTGTAGTGGGCAATCATTGGAGTTCCCACAATTACATCTGCCTTTATTATTATTATTATTATACTGAGTATTATTTAACGCTACATTACACTACCTCATGCCATTTAAATTTTTATACTTGTTGAATACATTGTTATCATGTTTTTTAATTATTTTCTCGAGATTATCCACACAACAATAACTTAATTTAGAAGTATTTCTATTAAATATTTTACTAAGCCGATTCATTTTGGGAAAAATGTTTATTAATAAGATTCAGGAAGTTTTGTCCTAACGTATTTTTAACTTAGATCTTCTTTTCTTATTGTGGTCACAATTAATGGGACTTATGTATTTAACTGTAGTACCGCTATTTCTAAGAGCAGAATTAACTATAGAAATGTATACAAATAGCTTTAAAACATATATGTGTGAATAGTTATAGAAATATATATGAATAGCTCTATAAAGATTCGGAGTGTACAACGGCCGAAACAATGTGATAAATATGGCAAAAAAGATGAGGATGTTAGTCCGAGCAATGTAAATAGTGTCTCCAAGAGATTTTAAGTATAGCTCTCAGCAGCCAAATGAAGGTTCCATCAAACTTAGGCATTAGGACTTTAGGTTATGTCCAAACAGTGGCACCATACATTAAAACCGCCTCTACAGGAGATGTTAATTTACCTAACGTTTGTGTCAAAGAAACTCTGTTGATGTCGCATTGGCTGATAAAAGGTTAATCAGCTCCAGGGGAGTCATCTACCGGTTGCACGTTCTTTTTTAATGGATGTCAGTTATCAGTTATCTCTTGTTAATTCCCCTCTCCAAGTTCTCCACCGTCTTAACCAGGTATTGAACTCACACTCTGTGGGTTCTGTCACTGGATCTAACCAACGCTTTTATCCACTCTGCCATGTTTCCTTGAGTGACAGGACCCAAAGAGTGTGAGTTCAATACCCGGTTAAGGACAATGGAGAACTTTCTGAGGGAAATTAACAGGAGATAACTGATAACTGACATCCATTAAACATGGCACGTGGAACTAGAACATTCTACCCCAATGAGCGAAATAAAGGGTTCAGTTCGACATTCCAACCACCTGAACAAGGCCGGAGCGTACAACGACCGAAACGTTGTAATAAATATGGCGACAAAGATGAGGACAATAGTCCCAATAATGTAAATAATGTGCATAATACCTCATAGTAGATATCGTTTGATTTTTTTTCGGGGTACCCATTGTATATAAATATATTTTCTATCAGTCATGCTATCCATAATTAAGGTAAAATTTAAATGAAACATGAAATATCCGATTGCTCAAGCGCATTCTTCTTCTTCATTGATCGGTGTACCTTCAGAACGTTGGCGATCATGGCTCACCACAATTTCCTGTCTTTTGTAGCTCTGAATAAATTTTGTCTTTTTGCTATCTCTCCCAAACCTTGTTCCGCCATCCTGTTACTTAAGCTCATTCTTCTTCTTCTGTGTGCTGTGTCCCTTCAGGACGTTGGCGATCGTGGCTCTCCACAATTTCCTGTCCTTTGTAGCTCTTAATAAATTTTGTCTTTTTGCTATTTCTTCTAAACCTTGTTTCACCATCCATTTACTCAAGTTCATTCTACTTCTATGTGCCGTGTCCATTCGGGACGTCGGCGATCATGGATCTCCACAACTTCTTTTCCTTTGTAGCTCTTAATAAATGTTGCACTGACATATAGGGTAGTGTATTATTGAATGTTTTGTAATGAAAGAGGTATGTGGATAATATAATGGTTTACCCTCGATTTGGACAGAGTAAGATTGTAGTAAAAGAGGAAGCATCATCTTGGGAATCAGTTCCACTTCATAGCGGTTCGTGAGAAGAAGTTACTTGAGTGGAATCTACGAATGGACAGCGAAAGGAAGGTGGATGGTTCGCTACAATGGTTTAAGTAAGGAATGTAGTTTTTTTTAACACTTTCCATGGAAATAGCGACAGAGTAGCGAGAATTTGAAAATTCTACACAAGAACACGCCAAAGTGCGAAAGAGACGTGTGTTGCAAAATCTATGAACGTAGGAAGGAACAATGCCGACAGCACAATCAATACGACTACACAGTTACTCGTGACAACTCGTCTGTAGGGTAGGGATGGGCGACTGGACAGTCCTCAGGAAGGAAAATGTTGGAGATATGAAAAACGTGGGAATCTTTTGTAAATGAGACAAGATACGGAACGGCAAATATTTACTCGATTGAAATCAATAGTGAATGGAACATTACGAAGAAAAGAGATTGCTAAAGACGAACACGAGAATATTTAATTTACATCTATCTATCTATCTATCTATCTATCTATCTATCTATCTATCTATCTATCTATCTATCTATCTATGTCTGATCGCATCTAT
>OZ038514.1:75151958-75226958 GCA_964036315.1 Acanthosepion esculentum
GACCCAGGGATTGAACTCACAATTACGATATCACCAATTCCGAAATGAACCCTTTATTTAATCTACGTGGTTAGACTGTTCTCGTTCCACTGCCCATGTCTAGGGTCATCTCGTCTAGTTCTTTTTTTTAGTCCTGTTCAGTTATTGCTCGCCCTGTTTCGACTCTTGCCAAATTACACAATGCCCGACCCAGTGATTGATCTCACAATTACTATGTCACCAATTCAGAAATGAACTCTTTATTTAATCTACGTGGTTAGACTGTTCTCGTTCCACTGCCCATGTCTAGGGATATCTCGTCTTGTTCTTATTTTTAGTCCTGCTCAATTATTGCTCGCCCTGTTTCCACTCTTGTCCAAGTACACACTGCCCCACCCAGGGATTGAACTCACAATTACTATGTCACCAATTCCGAAATGAACCCTTTGTTTAATCTATGGAAGTAGACTGTTCTCGTTCCACTGCCCATGTCTAGGGATATCTCGTCTAGTTCTTATTTTTGTGCTGCTCAGTTATTGCTCGCCCTGTTTCCACTCTTGTCCAAGTACACACTGCCCGACCCAGGGATTGAACTCACAATTACGATGTCACCAATTCCGAAATGAACCATTTATTTAATCTACGTGGTTAGACTGTTCTCGTTCCACTGCCCATGTCTAGGGATATCTCATCTAGTTCTTATTTTTAGTCCTGCTCAGTTATTGCTCGCCCTGTTTCCACTCTTGTCCAAGTACACACTGCCCGAACCAGGGATTGAACTCACAATTACGATGTCACTAATTCCGAAATGAACCCTTTATTTAATCTATGGAAGTAGACAGTTCCCGGTCCACTGCCCATGTCTAGCGATATCTCGTCTAGTTCTTATTTTTAGTCCTGCTCAGTTATTGCTCGCCCTGTTTCGACCCTTGTCCAAGCACACACTGCCCGACCCAGGGATTGAACTCACAATTACTATGTCACCACTTCAGAAATGAACCCTTTTTTTTAATCTACGTGGTTAGACTGTTCTCGTTCCACTGCCCATGTCTAGGGATATCTCGTCTAGGTCTTATTTTTAGTCCTGCTCAGTTATTGCTCGCCCTGTTTCCATTCTTGTCCAAGTACACACTGCCCGACCCAGGGATTGAACTCACAATTACTATGTCACCAATTCCGAAATGAACCCTTTATTTAATCTATGGAAGTAGTCTTTTCTGGTTCCACTGCCCATGTCTAGGGATATCTCGTCTAGTTCTTATTTTTAGTCCTGCTCAGTTATTGCTCGCCCTGTTTCCACTCTTGTCCAAGCACACACTGCCCGACCCAGGGATTGAACTCACTATTACTATGACACCACTTCCGAAATGAACACTTTATTTAATCTACGTGGTTAGACTGTTCTCGTTCCACTGCCCATGTCTAACGATATCTCGTCTAGTTCTTATTTTTAGTCCTGCTCAGTTATTGCTCGCCCTGTTTCCACTCTTGTCCAAGTACACACTGCCCGACCCAGGGATTGAACTCACAATTACGATGTCACCAATTCCGAAATGAACCATTTATTTAATCTACGTGGTTAGACTGTTCTCGTTCCACTGCCCATGTCTAGGGATATCTCGTCTAGTTCTTATTTTTAGTCCTGCTCAGTTATTGCTCGCCCTGTTTCCACTGTTGCCAAATTACACACTGCCCGACCCAGGGATTGAACTCACAATTACGATGTCACCAATTCCGAAATGAAACCTTTATTTGATCTACGTGGTTAGACTGTTCTCGTTCCACTGCCAATGTCTAGGGATATCTCGTCTTGTTCTTATTTTTAGTCCTGCTCAGTTATTGCTCGCCCTGTTTCCACTCTTGACCAAGTACACACTGCCCGACCCAGGGATTGAACTCACAATTACCATGTCACCAATTCCGAAATGAACACTTTATTTAATCTATGGAAGTAGACTGTTCTCGTTCCACTGCCCATGTCTACGGATATCTCGTTTAGTTGTTATTATTAGTCCTGCTCAGTTATTGCTCGCCCTTTTTCCACTCTTGTGCAAGTACACACTGCCCGACCCAGGGATTGAAATCACAATTACTATGTCACCAATTCCGAAATGAACCCTTTATTTAATCTATGGAAGTAGAATGTTCTCGTTCCACTGCCCATGTCTAGGGATATCTCGTCTAGTTCTTATTTTTAGTCCTGCTCAGTAATTGCTCGCCCTGTTTCCACTCTTGTCCAAGCACACACTGCCCGACCCAGGGATTGAACTCACAATTACTATGTCAGCAATTCCGAAATGAACCCTTTATTTAATCTATGGAAGTAGACTGTTCCCGTTCCACTGCCCATGTCTAGGGATATCTCGTCTAGTTCTTATTTTTAGTCCTGCTCAGTTATTGCTCGCCTTGTTTCCACTCTTGTCCAAGTACACACTGCCCGACCCAGGGATTGAACTCACAATTACGATATCACCAATTCTGAACTGAACCCTTTATTTACTCTACGTGGTTAGACTGTTCTCGTTACACTGCCCATGTCTAGGGATATCTCGTCTAGTTCTTATTTTGAGTCCTGCTCAGTTATTGCTTGCCCTGTTTCCACTCTTGTCCAAGTACACACTGCCCGACCCAGGGATTGAACTCACAATTACTATGTCACCAATTCCGAAATGAACCCTTTGTTTAATCTATGGAAGTAGACTGTTCTCGTTCCACTGCCCATGTCTAGGGATATCTCGTCTAGTTCTTATTTTTGTGCTGCTCAGTTATTGCTCGCCCTGTTTCCACTCTTGTCCAAGTACACACTGCCCGACCCAGGGATTGAACTCACAATTACGATGTCACCAATTCCGAAATGAACCATTTATTTAATCTACGTGGTTAGACTGTTCTCGTTCCACTGCCCATGTCTAGGGATATCTCATCTAGTTCTTATTTTTAGTCCTGCTCAGTTATTGCTCGCCCTGTTTCCACTCTTGTCCAAGTACACACTGCCCGAACCAGGGATTGAACTCACAATTACGATGTCACTAATTCCGAAATGAACCCTTTATTTAATCTATGGAAGTAGACTGTTCCCGGTCCACTGCCCATGTCTAGCGATATCTCGTCTAGTTCTTATTTTTAGTCCTGCTCAGTTATTGCTCGCCCTGTTTCGACCCTTGTCCAAGCACACACTGCCCGACCCAGGGATTGAACTCACAATTACTATGTCACCACTTCAGAAATGAACCCTTTTTTTTAATCTACGTGGTTAGACTGTTCTCGTTCCACTGCCCATGTCTAGGGATATCTCGTCTAGGTCTTATTTTTAGTCCTGCTCAGTTATTGCTCGCCCTGTTTCCATTCTTGTCCAAGTACACACTGCCCGACCCAGGGATTGAACTCACAATTACTATGTCACCAATTCCGAAATGAACCCTTTATTTAATCTATGGAAGTAGTCTTTTCTGGTTCCACTGCCCATGTCTAGGGATATCTCGTCTAGTTCTTATTTTTAGTCCTGCTCAGTTATTGCTCGCCCTGTTTCCACTCTTGTCCAAGCACACACTGCCCGACCCAGGGATTGAACTCACTATTACTATGACACCACTTCCGAAATGAACACTTTATTTAATCTACGTGGTTAGACTGTTCTCGTTCCACTGCCCATGTCTAACGATATCTCGTCTAGTTCTTATTTTTAGTCCTGCTCAGTTATTGCTCGCCCTGTTTCCACTCTTGTCCAAGTACACACTGCCCGACCCAGGGATTGAACTCACAATTACGATGTCACCAATTCCGAAATGAACCATTTATTTAATCTACGTGGTTAGACTGTTCTCGTTCCACTGCCCATGACTAGGGATATCTCGTCTAGTTCTTATTTTTAGTCCTGCTCAGTTATTGCTCGCCCTGTTTCCACTGTTGCCAAATTACACACTGCCCGACCCAGGGATTGAACTCACAATTACGATGTCACCAATTCCGAAATGAAACCTTTATTTGATCTACGTGGTTAGACTGTTCTCGTTCCACTGCCAATGTCTAGGAATATCTCGTCTTGTTCTTATTTTTAGTCCTGCTCAGTTATTGCTCGCCCTGCTTCCACTCTTGACCAAGTACACACTGCCCGACCCAGGGATTGAACTCACAATTACCATGTCACCAATTCCGAAATGAACACTTTATTTAATCTATGGAAGTAGACTGTTCTCGTTCCACTGCCCATGTCTACGGATATCTCGTTTAGTTCTTATTATTAGTCCTGCTCAGTTATTGCTCGCCCTTTTTCCACTCTTGTGCAAGTACACACTGCCCGACCCAGGGATTGAAATCACAATTACTATGTCACCAATTCCGAAATGAACCCTTTATTTAATCTATGGAAGTAGAATGTTCTCGTTCCACTGCCCATGTCTAGGGATATCTCGTCTAGTTCTTATTTTTAGTCCTGCTCAGTAATTGCTCGCCCTGTTTCCACTCTTGTCCAAGCACACACTGCCCGACCCAGGGATTGAACTCACAATTACTATGTCAGCAATTCCGAAATGAACCCTTTATTTAATCTATGGAAGTAGACTGTTCCCGTTCCACTGCCCATGTCTAGGGATATCTCGTCTAGTTCTTATTTTTAGTCCTGCTCAGTTATTGCTCGCCTTGTTTCCACTCTTGTCCAAGTACACACTGCCCGAGCCAGGGATTGAACTCACAATTACGATATCACCAATTCTGAACTGAACCCTTTATTTACTCTACGTGGTTAGACTGTTCTCGTTACACTGCCCATGTCTAGGGATATCTCGTCTAGTTCTTATTTTGAGTCCTGCTCAGTTATTGCTTGCCCTGTTTCCACTCTTGTCCAAGTACACACTGCCCGACCCAGGGATTGAACTCACAATTACGATATCACCAATTCCGAAATGAACCCTTTATTTAATCTACATGGTTAGACTGTTCTCGTTCCACTGCCCATGTCTAGGGATATCTCATCTAGTTCTTATTTTTAGTCCTGCTCAGTTATTGCTCGCCCTGTTTCCACTCTTGTCCAAGTACACACTGCCCGAACCAGGGATTGAACTCACAATTACGATGTCACTAATTCCGAAATGAACCCTTTATTTAATCTATGGAAGTAGACTGTTCCCGGTCCACTGCCCATGTCTAGCGATATCTCGTCTAGTTCTTATTTTTAGTCCTGCTCAGTTATTGCTCGCCCTGTTTCCATTCTTGTCCAAGTACACACTGCCCGACCCAGGGATTGAACTCACAATTACTATGTCACCAATTCCGAAATGAACCCTTTATTTAATCTATGGAAGTAGTCTTTTCTGGTTCCACTGCCCATGTCTAGGGATATCTCGTCTAGTTCTTATTTTTAGTCCTGCTCAGTTATTGCTCGCCCTGTTTCCACTCTTGTCCAAGCACACACTGCCCGACCCAGGGATTGAACTCACTATTACTATGACACCACTTCCGAAATGAACACTTTATTTAATCTACGTGGTTAGACTGTTCTCGTTCCACTGCCCATGTCTAACGATATCTCGTCTAGTTCTTATTTTTAGTCCTGCTCAGTTATTGCTCGCCCTGTTTCCACTCTTGTCCAAGTACACACTGCCCGACCCAGGGATTGAACTCACAATTACGATGTCACCAATTCCGAAATGAACCATTTATTTAATCTACGTGGTTAGACTGTTCTCGTTCCACTGCCCATGTCTAGGGATATCTCGTCTAGTTCTTATTTTTAGTCCTGCTCAGTTATTGCTCGCCCTGTTTCCACTGTTGCCAAATTACACACTGCCCGACCCAGGGATTGAACTCACAATTACGATGTCACCAATTCCGAAATGAAACCTTTATTTGATCTACGTGGTTAGACTGTTCTCGTTCCACTGCCAATGTCTAGGGATATCTCGTCTTGTTCTTATTTTCAGTCCTGCTCAGTTATTGCTCGCCCTGTTTCCACTCTTGACCAAGTACACACTGCCCGACCCAGGGATTGAACTCACAATTACTATGTCACCAATTCCGAAATGAACACTTTATTTAATCTATGGAAGTAGACTGTTCTCGTTCCACTGCCCATGACTACGGATATCTCGTTTAGTTCTTATTTTTGTGCTGCTCAGTTATTGCTCGCCCTGTTTCCACTCTTGTCCAAGTACACACTGCCCGACCCAGGGATTGAACTCACAATTACTATGTCACCAATTCCGAAATGAACCCTTTATTTAATCTATGGAAGTAGAATGTTCTCGTTCCACTGCCCATGTCTAGGGATATCTCGTCTAGTTCTTATTTTTAGTCCTGCTCAGTAATTGCTCGCCCTGTTTCCACTCTTGTCAAAGCACACACTGCCCGACCCAGGGATTGAACTCACAATTACTATGTCACCAATTCCGAAATGAACCCTTTATTTAATCTATGGAAGTAGACTGTTCCCGTTCCACTGCCCATGTCTAGGGATATCTCGTCTAGTTCTTATTTTTAGTCCTGCTCAGTTATTGCTCGCCTTGTTTCCACTCTTGTCCAAGTACACACTGCCCGACCCAGGGATTGAACTCAAAATTACTATGCCACCAATTCTGAACTGAACCCTTTATTTACTCTACGTGGTTAGACTGTTCTCGTTACACTGCCCATGTCTAGGGATATCTCGTCTAGTTCTTATTTTGAGTCCTGCTCAGTTATTGCTCGCCCTGTTTCCACTCTTGGCCAAGTACACACTGCCCGACCCAGGGATTGAACTCACAATTACGATATCACCAATTCCGAAATGAACCCTTTATTTAATCTACGTGGTTAGACTGTTCTCGTTCCACTGCCCATGTCTAGGGTCATCTCGTCTAGTTCTTTTTTTTAGTCCTGTTCAGTTATTGCTCGCCCTGTTTCGACTCTTGCCAAATTACACACTGCCCGACCCAGTGATTGATCTCACAATTACTATGTCACCAATTCAGAAATGAACTCTTTATTTAATCTACGTGGTTAGACTGTTCTCGTTCCACTGCCCATGTCTAGGGATATCTTGTCTTGTTCTTATTTTTAGTCCTGCTCAGTTATTGCTCCCCCTGTTTCCACTCTTGTCCAAGTACACACTGCCCCACCCAGGGATTGAACTCACAATTACTATGTCACCAATTCCGAAATGAACCCTTTGTTTAATCTATGGAAGTATACTGTTCTCGTTACACTGCCCATGTCTAGGGATATCTCGTCTAGTTCTTATTTTTGTGCTGCTCAGTTATTGCTCGCCCTGTTTCCACTCTTGTCCAAGTACACACTGCCCGACCCAGGGATTGAACTCACAATTACTATGTCACCAATTCCGAAATGAACCCTTTATTTAATCTATGGAAGTAGACTGTTCCCGGTCCACTGCCCATGTCTAGCGATATCTCGTCTAGTTCTTATTTTTAGTCCTGCTCAGTTATTGCTCGCCCTGTTTCGACTCTTGTCCAAGCACACACTGCCCGACCCAGGGATTGAACTCACAATTACTATGTCACCACTTCAGAAATGAACCCTTTTTTTTAATCTACGTGGTTAGACTGTTCTCGTTCCACTGCCCATGTCTAGGGATATCTCGTCTAGGTCATATTTTTAGTCCTGCTCAGTTATTGCTCGCCCTGTTTCCATTCTTGTCCAAGTACACACTGCCCGACCCAGGGATTGAACTCACAATTACTATGTCACCAATTCCGAAATGAACCCTTTATTTAATCTATGGAAGTAGTCTTTTCTGGTTCCACTGCCCATGTCTAGGGATATCTCGTCTAGTTCTTATTTTTAGTCCTGCTCAGTTATTGCTCGCCCTGTTTCCACTCTTGTCCAAGCACACACTGCCCGACCCAGGGATTGAACTCACTATTACTATGACACCACTTCCGAAATGAACACTTTATTTAATCTACGTGGTTAGACTGTTCTCGTTCCACTGCCCATGTCTAACGATATCTCGTCTAGTTCTTATTTTTAGTCCGGCTCAGTTATTGCTCGCCCTGTTTCCACTCTTGTCCAAGTACACACTGCCCGACCCAGGGATTGAACTCACAATTAAGATGTCACCAATTCCGAAATGAACCCTTTATTTAATCTACGTGGTTAGACTGTTCTCGTTCCACTGCCCATGTCTAGGGATATCTCGTCTAGTTCTTATTTTTAGTCCTGCTCAGTTATTGCTCGCCATGTTTCCACTGTTGCCAAATTACACACTGCCCGACCCAGGGATTGAACTCACAATTACGTTGTCACCAATTCCGAAATGAAACCTTTATTTGATCTACGTGGTTAGACTGTTCTCGTTCCACTGCCAATGTCTAGGGATATCTCGTCTTGTTCTTATTTTCAGTCCTGCTCAGTTATTGCTCGCCCTGTTTCCACTCTTGACCAAGTACACACTGCCCGACCCAGGGATTGAACTCACAATTACTATGTCACCAATTCCGAAATGAACACTTTATTTAATCTATGGAAGTAGACTGTTCTCGTTCCACTGCCCATGTCTACGGATATCTCGTTTAGTTCTTATTTTTGTGCTGCTCAGTTATTGCTCGCCCTGTTTCCACTCTTGTCCAAGTACACACTGCCCGACCCAGGGATTGAACTCACAATTACTATGTCACCTATTCCGAAATGAACCCTTTATTTAATCTATGGAAGTAGAATGTTCTCGTTCCACTGCCCATGTCTAGGGATATCTCGTCTAGTTCTTATTTTTAGTCCTGCTCAGTAATTGCTCGCCCTGTTTCCACTCTTGTCAAAGCACACACTGCCCGACCCAGGGATTGAACTCACAATTACTATGTCACCAATTCCGAAATGAACCCTTTATTTAATCACATGGAAGTAGACTGTTCCCGTTCCACTGCCCATGTCTAGGGATATCTCGTCTAGTTCTTATTTTTAGTCCTGCTCAGTTATTGCTCGCCTTGTTTCCACTCTTGTCCAAGTACACACTGCCCGACCCAGGGATTGAACTCAAAATTACTATGCCACCAATTCTGAACTGAACCCTTTATTTACTCTACGTGGTTAGACTGTTCTCGTTACACTGCCCATGTCTAGGGATATCTCGTCTAGTTCTTATTTTGAGTCCTGCTCAGTTATTGCTCGCCCTGTTTCCACTCTTGGCCAAGTACACACTGCCCGACCCAGGGATTGAACTCACAATTACGATATCACCAATTCCGAAATGAACCCTTTATTTAATCTACGTGGTTAGACTGTTCTCGTTCCACTGCCCATGTCTAGGGTCATCTCGTCTAGTTCTTTTTTTTAGTCCTGTTCAGTTATTGCTCGCCCTGTTTCGACTCTTGCCAAATTACACACTGCCCGACCCAGTGATTGATCTCACAATTACTATGTCACCAATTCAGAAATGAACTCTTTATTTAATCTACGTGGTTAGACTGTTCTCGTTCCACTGCCCATGTCTAGGGATATCTCGTCTTGTTCTTATTTTTAGTCCTGCTCAGTTATTGCTCGCCCTGTTTCCACTCTTGTCCAAGTACACACTGCCCCACCCAGGGATTGAACTCACAATTACTATGTCACCAATTCCGAAATGAACCCTTTGTTTAATCTATGGAAGTAGACTGTTCTCGTTCCACTGCCCATGTCTAGGGATATCTCGTCTAGTTCTTATTTTTGTGCTGCTCAGTTATTGCTCGCCCTGTTTCCACTCTTGTCCAAGTACACACTGCCCGACCCAGGGATTGAACTCACAATTACTATGTCACCAATTCCGAAATGAACCCTTTATTTAATCTATGGAAGTAGACTGTTCCCGGTCCACTGCCCATGTCTAGCGATATCTCGTCTAGTTCTTATTTTTAGTCCTGCTCAGTTATTGCTCGCCCTGTTTCGACTCTTGTCCAAGCACACACTGCCCGACCCAGGGATTGAACTCACAATTACTATGTCACCACTTAAGAAATGAACCCTTTTTTTTAATCTACGTGGTTCGACTGTTCTCGTTCCACTGCCCATGTCTAGGGATATCTCGTCTAGGTCTTATTTTTAGTCCTGCTCAGTTATTGCTCGCCCTGTTTCCATTCTTGTCCAAGTACACACTGCCCGACCCAGGGATTGAACTCACAATTACTATGTCACCAATTCCGAAATGAACCCTTTATTTAATCTATGGAAGTAGTCTTTTCTGTTTCCACTGCCCATGTCTAGGGATATCTCGTCTAGTTCTTATTTTTAGTCCTGCTCAGTTATTGCTCGCCCTGTTTCCACTCTTGTCCAAGCACACACTGCCCGACCCAGGGATTGAACTCACTATTACTATGACACCACTTCCGAAATGAACACTTTATTTAATCTACGTGGTTAGACTGTTCTCGTTCCACTGCCCATGTCTAACGATATCTCGTCTAGTTCTTATTTTTAGTCCGGCTCAGTTATTGCTCGCCCTGTTTCCACTCTTGTCCAAGTACACACTGCCCGACCCAGGGATTGAACTCACAATTACGATGTCACCAATTCCGAAATGAACCATTTATTTAATCTACGTGGTTAGACTGTTCTCGTTCCACTGCCTATGTCTAGGGATATCTCGTCTAGTTCTTATTTTTAGTCCTGCTCAGTTATTGCTCGCCCTGTTTCCACTGTTGCCAAATTACACACTGCCCGACCCAGGGATTGAACTCACAATTACGATGTCACCAATTCCGAAATGAAACCTTTATTTGATCTACGTGGTTAGACTGTTCTCGTTCCACTGCCAATGTCTAGGGATATCTCGTCTTGTTCTTATTTTTAGTCCTGCTCAGTTATTGCTCGCCCTGTTTCCACTCTTGACCTAGTACACACTGCCCGACCCAGGGATTGAACTCACAATTACCATGTCACCAATTCCGAAATGAACACTTTATTTAATCTATGGAAGTAGACTGTTCTCGTTCCACTGCCCATGTCTACGGATATCTCGTTTAGTTCTTATTATTAGTCCTGCTCAGTTATTGCTCGCCCTTTTTCCACTCTTGTCCAAGTACACACTGCCCGACCCAGGGATTGAACTCACAATTACTATGTCACCAATTCCGAAATGAACCCTTTATTTAATCTATGGAAGTAGAATGTTCTCGTTCCACTGCCCATGTCTAGGGATATCTCGTCTAGTTCTTATTTTTAGTCCTGCTCAGTAATTGCTCGCCCTGTTTCCACTCTTGTCAAAGCACACACTGCCCGACCCAGGGATTGAACTCACAATTACTATGTCACCAATTCCGAAATGAACCCTTTATTTAATCTATGGAAGTAGAATGTTCTCGTTCCACTGCCCATGTCTAGGGATATCTCGTCTAGTTCTTATTTTTAGTCCTGCTCAGTTATTGCTCGCCTTGTTTCCACTCTTGTCCAAGTACACACTGCCCGACCCAGGGATTGAACTCAAAATTACTATGCCACCAATTCTGAAATGAACCCTTTATTTAATCTATGGAAGTAGACTGTTCCCGTTCCACTGCCCATGTCTAGGGATATCTCGTCTAGTTCTTATTTTTAGTCCTGCTCAGTTATTGCTCGCCTTGTTTCCACTCTTGTCCAAGTACACACTGCCCGACCCAGGGATTGAACTCAAAATTACTATGCCACCAATTCTGAACTGAACCCTTTATTTACTCTACGTGGTTAGACTGTTCTCGTTACACTGCCCATGTCTAGGGATATCTCGTCTAGTTCTTATTTTGAGTCCTGCTCAGTTATTGCTCGCCCTGTTTCCACTCTTGTCCAAGTACACACTGCCCGACCCAGGGATTGAACTCACAATTACTATGTCACCAATTCCGAAATGAACCCTTTATTTAATCTATGGAAGTAGTCTTTTCTGGTTCCACTGCCCATGTCTAGGGATATCTCGTCTAGTTCTTATTTTTAGTCCTGCTCAGTTATTGCTCGCCCTGTTTCCACTCTTGTCCAAGCACACACTGCCCGACCCAGGGATTGAACTCACTATTACTATGACACCACTTCCGAAATGAACACTTTATTGAATCTACGTGGTTAGACTGTTCTCGTTCCACTGCCCATGTCTAACGATATCTCGTCTAGTTCTTATTTTTAGTCCGGCTCAGTTATTGCTCGCCCTGTTTCCACTCTTGTCCAAGTACACACTGCCCGACCCAGGGATTGAACTCACAATTACGATGTCACCAATTCCGAAATGAACCATTTATTTAATCTACGTGGTTAGACTGTTCTCGTTCCACTGCCCATGTCTAGGGATATCTCGTCTAGTTCTTATTTTTAGTCCTGCTCAGTTATTGCTCGCCCTGTTTCCACTGTTGCCAAATTACACACTGCCCGACCCAGGGATTGAACTCACAATTACGATGTCACCAATTCCGAAATGAAACCTTTATTTGATCTACGTGGTTAGACTGTTCTCGTTCCACTGCCAATGTCTAGGGATATCTCGTCTTGTTCTTATTTTCAGTCCTGCTCAGTTATTGCTCGCCCTGTTTCCACTCTTGACCAAGTACACACTGCCCGACCCAGGGATTGAACTCACAATTACTATGTCACCAATTCCGAAATGAACACTTTATTTAATCTATGGAAGTAGACTGTTCTCGTTCCACTGCCCATGTCTACGGATATCTCGTTTAGTTCTTATTTTTGTGCTGCTCAGTTATTGCTCGCCCTGTTTCCACTCTTGTCCAAGTACACACTGCCCGACCCAGGGATTGAACTCACAATTACTATGTCACCAATTCCGAAATGAACCCTTTATTTAATCTATGGAAGTAGAATGTTCTCGTTCCACTGCCCATGTCTAGGGATATCTCGTCTAGTTCTTATTTTTAGTCCTGCTCAGTTATTGCTCGCCTTGTTTCCACTCTTGTCCAAGTACACACTGCCCGACCCAGGGATTGAACTCAAAATTACTATGCCACCAATTCTGAACTGAACCCTTTATTTACTCTACGTGGTTAGACTGTTCTCGTTACACTGCCCATGTCTAGGGATATCTCGTCTAGTTCTTATTTTGAGTCCTGCTCAGTTATTGCTCGCCCTGTTTCCACTCTTGGCCAAGTACACACTGCCCGACCCAGGGATTGAACTCACAATTACGATATCACCAATTCCGAAATGAACCCTTTATTTAATCTACGTGGTTAGACTGTTCTCGTTCCACTGCCCATGTCTAGGGTCATCTCGTCTAGTTCTTTTTTTTAGTCCTGTTCAGTTATTGCTCGCCCTGTTTCGACTCTTGCCAAATTACACACTGCCCGACCCAGTGATTGATCTCACAATTACTATGTCACCAATTCAGAAATGAACTCTTTATTTAATCTACGTGGTTAGACTGTTCTCGTTCCACTGCCCATGTCTAGGGATATCTCGTCTTGTTCTTATTTTTAGTCCTGCTCAGTTATTGCTCGCCCTGTTTCCACTCTTGTCCAAGTACACACTGCCCCACCCAGGGATTGAACTTACAATTACTATGTCACCAATTCCGAAATGAACCCTTTGTTTAATCTATGGAAGTAGACTGTTCTCGTTCCACTGCCCATGTCTAGGGATATCTCGTCTAGTTCTTATTTTTGTGCTGCTCAGTTATTGCTCGCCCTGTTTCCACTCTTGTCCAAGTACACACTGCCTGACCCAGGGATTGAACTCACAATTACTATGTCACCAATTCCGAAATGAACCCTTTATTTAATCTATGGAAGTAGACTGTTCCCGGTCCACTGCCCATGTCTAGCGATATCTCGTCTAGTTCTTATTTTTAGTCCTGCTCAGTTATTGCTCGCCCTGTTTCCACTCTTGTCCAAGCACACACTGCCCGACCCAGGGATTGAACTCACTATTACTATGACACCACTTCCGAAATGAACACTTTATTTAATCTACGTGGTTAGACTGTTCTCGTTCCACTGCCCATGTCTAACGATATCTCGTCTAGTTCTTATTTTTAGTCCGGCTCAGTTATTGCTCGCCCTGTTTCCACTCTTGTCCAAGTACACACTGCCCGACCCAGGGATTGAACTCACAATTACGATGTCACCAATTCCGAAATGAAACCTTTATTTGATCTACGTGGTTAGACTGTTCTCGTTCCACTGCCAATGTCTAGGGATATCTCGTCTTGTTCTTATTTTTAGTCCTGCTCAGTTATTGCTCGCCCTGTTTCCACTCTTGACCAAGTACACACTGCCCGACCCAGGGATTGAACTCACAATTACCATGTCACCAATTCCGAAATGAACACTTTATTTAATCTATGGAAGTAGACTGTTCTCGTTCCACTGCCCATGTCTACGGATATCTCGTTTAGTTCTTATTATTAGTCCTGCTCAGTTATTGCTCGCCCTTTTTCCACTCTTGTCCAAGTACACACTGCCCGACCCAGGGATTGAACTCACAATTACTATGTCACCAATTCCGAAATGAACCCTTTATTTAATCTATGGAAGTAGAATGTTCTCGTTCCACTGCCCATGTCTAGGGATATCTCGTCTAGTTCTTATTTTTAGTCCTGCTCAGTAATTGCTCGCCCTGTTTCCACTCTTGTCAAAGCACACACTGCCCGACCCAGGGATTGAACTCACAATTACTATGTCACCAATTCCGAAATGAACCCTTTATTTAATCTATGGAAGTAGAATGTTCTCGTTCCACTGCCCATGTCTAGGGATATCTCGTCTAGTTCTTATTCTTAGTCCTGCTCAGTTATTGCTCGCCTTGTTTCCACTCTTGTCCAAGTACACACTGCCCGACCCAGGGATTGAACTCAAAATTACTATGCCACCAATTCTGAAATGAACCCTTTATTTAATCTATGGAAGTAGACTGTTCCCGTTCCACTGCCCATGTCTAGGGATATCTCGTCTAGTTCTTATTTTTAGTCCTGCTCAGTTATTGCTCGCCTTGTTTCCACTCTTGTCCAAGTACACACTGCCCGACCCAGGGATTGAACTCAAAATTACTATGCCACCAATTCTGAACTGAACCCTTTATTTACTCTACGTGGTTAGACTGTTCTCGTTACACTGCCCATGTCTAGGGATATCTCGTCTAGTTCTTATTTTGAGTCCTGCTCAGTTATTGCTCGCCCTGTTTCCACTCTTGTCCAAGTACACACTGCCCGACCCAGGGATTGAACTCACAATTACTATGTCAGCAATTCCGAAATGAACCCTTTATTTAATCTATGGAAGTAGTCTTTTCTGGTTCCACTGCCCATGTCTAGGGATATCTCGTCTAGTTCTTATTTTTAGTCCTGCTCAGTTATTGCTCGCCCTGTTTCCACTCTTGTCCAAGCACACACTGCCCGACCCAGGGATTGAACTCACTATTACTATGACACCACTTCCGAAATGAACACTTTATTGAATCTACGTGGTTAGACTGTTCTCGTTCCACTGCCCATGTCTAACGATATCTCGTCTAGTTCTTATTTTTAGTCCGGCTCAGTTATTGCTCGCCCTGTTTCCACTCTTGTCCAAGTACACACTGCCCGACCCAGGGATTGAACTCACAATTACGATGTCACCAATTCCGAAATGAACCATTTATTTAATCTACGTGGTTAGACTGTTCTCGTTCCACTGCCCATGTCTAGGGATATCTCGTCTAGTTCTTATTTTTAGTCCTGCTCAGTTATTGCTCGCCCTGTTTCCACTGTTGCCAAATTACACACTGCCCGACCCAGGGATTGAACTCACAATTACGATGTCACCAATTCCGAAATGAAACCTTTATTTGATCTACGTGGTTAGACTGTTCTCGTTCCACTGCCAATGTCTAGGGATATCTCGTCTTGTTCTTATTTTCAGTCCTGCTCAGTTATTGCTCGCCCTGTTTCCACTCTTGACCAAGTACACACTGCCCGACCCAGGGATTGAACTCACAATTACTATGTCACCAATTCCGAAATGAACACTTTATTTAATCTATGGAAGTAGACTGTTCTCGTTCCACTGCCCATGTCTACGGATATCTCGTTTAGTTCTTATTTTTGTGCTGCTCAGTTATTGCTCGCCCTGTTTCCACTCTTGTCCAAGTACACACTGCCCGACCCAGGGATTGAACTCACAATTACTATGTCACCAATTCCGAAATGAACCCTTTATTTAATCTATGGAAGTAGAATGTTCTCGTTCCACTGCCCATGTCTAGGGATATCTCGTCTAGTTCTTATTTTTAGTCCTGCTCAGTTATTGCTCGCCTTGTTTCCACTCTTGTCCAAGTACACACTGCCCGACCCAGGGATTGAACTCAAAATTACTATGCCACCAATTCTGAACTGAACCCTTTATTTACTCTACGTGGTTAGACTGTTCTCGTTACACTGCCCATGTCTAGGGATATCTCGTCTAGTTCTTATTTTGAGTCCTGCTCAGTTATTGCTCGCCCTGTTTCCACTCTTGGCCAAGTACACACTGCCCGACCCAGGGATTGAACTCACAATTACGATATCACCAATTCCGAAATGAACCCTTTATTTAATCTACGTGGTTAGACTGTTCTCGTTCCACTGCCCATGTCTAGGGTCATCTCGTCTAGTTCTTTTTTTTAGTCCTGTTCAGTTATTGCTCGCCCTGTTTCGACTCTTGCCAAATTACACACTGCCCGACCCAGTGATTGATCTCACAATTACTATGTCACCAATTCAGAAATGAACTCTTTATTTAATCTACGTGGTTAGACTGTTCTCGTTCCACTGCCCATGTCTAGGGATATCTCGTCTTGTTCTTATTTTTAGTCCTGCTCAGTTATTGCTCGCCCTGTTTCCACTCTTGTCCAAGTACACACTGCCCCACCCAGGGATTGAACTTACAATTACTATGTCACCAATTCCGAAATGAACCCTTTGTTTAATCTATGGAAGTAGACTGTTCTCGTTCCACTGCCCATGTCTAGGGATATCTCGTCTAGTTCTTATTTTTGTGCTGCTCAGTTATTGCTCGCCCTGTTTCCACTCTTGTCCAAGTACACACTGCCTGACCCAGGGATTGAACTCACAATTACTATGTCACCAATTCCGAAATGAACCCTTTATTTAATCTATGGAAGTAGACTGTTCCCGGTCCACTGCCCATGTCTAGCGATATCTCGTCTAGTTCTTATTTTTAGTCCTGCTCAGTTATTGCTCGCCCTGTTTCCACTCTTGTCCAAGCACACACTGCCCGACCCAGGGATTGAACTCACTATTACTATGACACCACTTCCGAAATGAACACTTTATTTAATCTACGTGGTTAGACTGTTCTCGTTCCACTGCCCATGTCTAACGATATCTCGTCTAGTTCTTATTTTTAGTCCGGCTCAGTTATTGCTCGCCCTGTTTCCACTCTTGTCCAAGTACACACTGCCCGACCCAGGGATTGAACTCACAATTACGATGTCACCAATTCCGAAATGAAACCTTTATTTGATCTACGTGGTTAGACTGTTCTCGTTCCACTGCCAATGTCTAGGGATATCTCGTCTTGTTCTTATTTTTAGTCCTGCTCAGTTATTGCTCGCCCTGTTTCCACTCTTGACCAAGTACACACTGCCCGACCCAGGGATTGAACTCACAATTACCATGTCACCAATTCCGAAATGAACACTTTATTTAATCTATGGAAGTAGACTGTTCTCGTTCCACTGCCCATGTCTACGGATATCTCGTTTAGTTCTTATTATTAGTCCTGCTCAGTTATTGCTCGCCCTTTTTCCACTCTTGTCCAAGTACACACTGCCCGACCCAGGGATTGAACTCACAATTACTATGTCACCAATTCCGAAATGAACCCTTTATTTAATCTATGGAAGTAGAATGTTCTCGTTCCACTGCCCATGTCTAGGGATATCTCGTCTAGTTCTTATTTTTAGTCCTGCTCAGTAATTGCTCGCCCTGTTTCCACTCTTGTCAAAGCACACACTGCCCGACCCAGGGATTGAACTCACAATTACTATGTCACCAATTCCGAAATGAACCCTTTATTTAATCTATGGAAGTAGAATGTTCTCGTTCCACTGCCCATGTCTAGGGATATCTCGTCTAGTTCTTATTTTTAGTCCTGCTCAGTTATTGCTCGCCTTGTTTCCACTCTTGTCCAAGTACACACTGCCCGACCCAGGGATTGAACTCAAAATTACTATGCCACCAATTCTGAAATGAACCCTTTATTTAATCTATGGAAGTAGACTGTTCCCGTTCCACTGCCCATGTCTAGGGATATCTCGTCTAGTTCTTATTTTTAGTCCTGCTCAGTTATTGCTCGCCTTGTTTCCACTCTTGTCCAAGTACACACTGCCCGACCCAGGGATTGAACTCAAAATTACTATGCCACCAATTCTGAACTGAACCCTTTATTTACTCTACGTGGTTAGACTGTTCTCGTTACACTGCCCATGTCTAGGGATATCTCGTCTAGTTCTTATTTTGAGTCCTGCTCAGTTATTGCTCGCCCTGTTTCCACTCTTGTCCAAGTACACACTGCCCGACCCAGGGATTGAACTCACAATTACTATGTCACCAATTCCGAAATGAACCCTTTATTTAATCTATGGAAGTAGTCTTTTCTGGTTCCACTGCCCATGTCTAGGGATATCTCGTCTAGTTCTTATTTTTAGTCCTGCTCAGTTATTGCTCGCCCTGTTTCCACTCTTGTCCAAGCACACACTGCCCGACCCAGGGATTGAACTCACTATTACTATGACACCACTTCCGAAATGAACACTTTATTTAATCTACGTGGTTAGACTGTTCTCGTTCCACTGCCCATGTCTAACGATATCTCGTCTAGTTCTTATTTTTAGTCCGGCTCAGTTATTGCTCGCCCTGTTTCCACTCTTGTCCAAGTACACACTGCCCGACCCAGGGATTGAACTCACAATTACGATGTCACCAATTCCGAAATGAACCATTTATTTAATCTACGTGGTTAGACTGTTCTCGTTCCACTGCCCATGTCTAATGATATCTCGTCTAGTTCTTATTTTTAGTCCTGCTCAGTTATTGCTCGCCCTGTTTCCACTGTTGCCAAATTACACACTGCCCGACCCAGGGATTGAACTCACAATTACGATGTCACCAATTCCGAAATGAAACCTTTATTTGATCTACGTGGTTAGACTGTTCTCGTTCCACTGCCAATGTCTAGGGATATCTCGTCTTGTTCTTATTTTCAGTCCTGCTCAGTTATTGCTCGCCCTGTTTCCACTCTTGACCAAGTACACACTGCCCGACCCAGGGATTGAACTCACAATTACTATGTCACCAATTCCGAAATGAACACTTTATTTAATCTATGGAAGTAGACTGTTCTCGTTCCACTGCCCATGTCTACGGATATCTCGTTTAGTTCTTATTTTTGTGCTGCTCAGTTATTGCTCGCCCTGTTTCCACTCTTGTCCAAGTACACACTGCCCGACCCAGGGATTGAACTCACAATTACTATGTCACCAATTCCGAAATGAACCCTTTATTTAATCTATGGAAGTAGAATGTTCTCGTTCCACTGCCCATGTCTAGGGATATCTCGTCTAGTTCTTATTTTTAGTCCTGCTCAGTTATTGCTCGCCTTGTTTCCACTCTTGTCCAAGTACACACTGCCCGACCCAGGGATTGAACTCAAAATTACTATGCCACCAATTCTGAACTGAACCCTTTATTTACTCTACGTGGTTAGACTGTTCTCGTTACACTGCCCATGTCTAGGGATATCTCGTCTAGTTCTTATTTTGAGTCCTGCTCAGTTATTGCTCGCCCTGTTTCCACTCTTGGCCAAGTACACACTGCCCGACCCAGGGATTGAACTCACAATTACGATATCACCAATTCCGAAATGAACCCTTTATTTAATATACGTGGTTAGACTGTTCTCGTTCCACTGCCCATGTCTAGGGTCATCTCGTCTAGGTCTTTTTTTTAGTCCTGTTCAGTTATTGCTCGCCCTGTTTCGACTCTTGCCAAATTACACACTGCCCGACCCAGTGATTGATCTCACAATTACTATGTCACCAATTCAGAAATGAACTCTTTATTTAATCTACGTGGTTAGACTGTTCTCGTTCCACTGCCCATGTCTAGGGATATCTCGTCTTGTTCTTATTTTTAGTCCTGCTCAGTTATTGCTCGCCCTGTTTCCACTCTTGTCCAAGTACACACTGCCCCACCCAGGGATTGAACTCACAATTACTATGTCACCAATTCCGAAATGAACCCTTTGTTTAATCTATGGAAGTAGACTGTTCTCGTTCCACTGCCCATGTCTAGGGATATCTCGTCTAGTTCTTATTTTTGTGCTGCTCAGTTATTGCTCGCCGTTTCCACTCTTGTCCAAGTACACACTGCCCGACCCAGGGATTGAACTCACAATTACTATGTCACCAATTCCGAAATGAACCCTTTATTTAATCTATGGAAGTAGACTGTTCCCGGTCCACTGCCCATGTCTAGCGATATCTCGTCTAGTTCTTATTTTTAGTCCTGCTCAGTTATTGCTCGCCCTGTTTCCACTCTTGTCCAAGCACACACTGCCCGACCCAGGGATTGAACTCACTATTACTATGACACCACTTCCGAAATGAACACTTTATTTAATCTACGTGGTTAGACTGTTCTCGTTCCACTGCCCATGTCTAACGATATCTCGTCTAGTTCTTATTTTTAGTCCGGCTCAGTTATTGCTCGCCCTGTTTCCACTCTTGTCCAAGTACACACTGCCCGACCCAGGGATTGAACTCACAATTACGATGTCACCAATTCCGAAATGAAACCTTTATTTGATCTACGTGGTTAGACTGTTCTCGTTCCACTGCCAATGTCTAGGGATATCTCGTCTTGCTCTTATTTTTAGTCCTGCTCAGTTATTGCTCGCCCTGTTTCCACTCTTGACCAAGTACACACTGCCCGACCCAGGGATTGAACTCACAATTACCATGTCACCAATTCCGAAATGAACACTTTATTTAATCTATGGAAGTAGACTGTTCTCGTTCCACTGCCCATGTCTACGGATATCTCGTTTAGTTCTTATTATTAGTCCTGCTCAGTTATTGCTCGCCCTTTTTCCACTCTTGTCCAAGTACACACTGCCCGACCCAGGGATTGAACTCACAATTACTATGTCACCAATTCCGAAATGAACCCTTTATTTAATCTATGGAAGTAGAATGTTCTCGTTCCACTGCCCATGTCTAGGGATATCTCGTCTAGTTCTTATTTTTAGTCCTGCTCAGTAATTGCTCGCCCTGTTTCCACTCTTGTCAAAGCACACACTGCCCGACCCAGGGATTGAACTCACAATTACTATGTCACCAATTCCGAAATGAACCCTTTATTTAATCTATGGAAGTAGAATGTTCTCGTTCCACTGCCCATGTCTAGGGATATCTCGTCTAGTTCTTATTTTTAGTCCTGCTCAGTTATTGCTCGCCTTGTTTCCACTCTTGTCCAAGTACACACTGCCCGACCCAGGGATTGAACTCAAAATTACTATGCCACCAATTCTGAAATGAACCCTTTATTTAATCTATGGAAGTAGACTGTTCCCGTTCCACTGCCCATGTCTAGGGATATCTCGTCTAGTTCTTATTTTTAGTCCTGCTCAGTTATTGCTCGCCTTGTTTCCACTCTTGTCCAAGTACACACTGCCCGACCCAGGGATTGAACTCAAAATTACTATGCCACCAATTCTGAACTGAACCCTTTATTTACTCTACGTGGTTAGACTGTTCTCTTTACACTGCCCATGTCTAGGGATATCTCGTCTAGTTCTTATTTTGAGTCCTGCTCAGTTATTGCTCGCCCTGTTTCCACTCTTGTCCAAGTACACACTGCCCGACCCAGGGATTGAACTCACAATTACTATGTCACCAATTCCGAAATGAACCCTTTATTTAATCTATGGAAGTAGTCTTTTCTGGTTCCACTGCCCATGTCTAGGGATATCTCGTCTAGTTCTTATTTTTAGTCCTGCTCAGTTATTGCTCGCCCTGTTTCCACTCTTGTCCAAGCACACACTGCCCGACCCAGGGATTGAACTCACTATTACTATGACACCACTTCCGAAATGAACACTTTATTTAATCTACGTGGTTAGACTGTTCTCGTTCCACTGCCCATGTCTAACGATATCTCGTCTAGTTCTTATTTTTAGTCCGGCTCAGTTATTGCTCGACCTGTTTCCACTCTTGTCCAAGTACACACTGCCCGACCCAGGGATTGAACTCACAATTACGATGTCACCAATTCCGAAATGAACCATTTATTTAATCTACGTGGTTAGACTGTTCTCGTTCCACTGCCCATGTCTAGGGATATCTCGTCTAGTTCTTATTTTTAGTCCTGCTCAGTTATTGCTCGCCCTGTTTCCACTGTTGCCAAATTACACACTGCCCGACCCAGGGATTGAACTCACAATTACGATGTCACCAATTCCGAAATGAAACCTTTATTTGATCTACGTGGTTAGACTGTTCTCGTTCCACTGCCAATGTCTAGGGATATCTCGTCTTGTTCTTATTTTCAGTCCTGCTCAGTTATTGCTCGCCCTGTTTCCACTCTTGACCAAGTACACACTGCCCGACCCAGGGATTGAACTCACAATTACTATGTCACCAATTCCGAAATGAACACTTTATTTAATCTATGGAAGTAGACTGTTCTCGTTCCACTGCCCATGTCTACGGATATCTCGTTTAGTTCTTATTTTTGTGCTGCTCAGTTATTGCTCGCCCTGTTTCCACTCTTGTCCAAGTACACACTGCCCGACCCAGGGATTGAACTCACAATTACTATGTCACCAATTCCGAAATGAACCCTTTATTTAATCTATGGAAGTAGAATGTTCTCGTTCCACTGCCCATGTCTAGGGATATCTCGTCTAGTTCTTATTTTTAGTCCTGCTCAGTTATTGCTCGCCCTGTTTCCACTCTTGTCCAAGTACACACTGCCCGACCCAGGGATTGAACTCAAAATTACTATGCCACCAATTCTGAACTGAACCCTTTATTTACTCTACGTGGTTAGACTGTTCTCGTTACACTGCCCATGTCTAGGGATATCTCGTCTAGTTCTTATTTTGAGTCCTGCTCAGTTATTGCTCGCCCTGTTTCCACTCTTGGCCAAGTACACACTGCCCGACCCAGGGATTGAACTCACAATTACGATATCACCAATTCCGAAATGAACCCTTTATTTAATCTACGTGGTTAGACTGTTCTCGTTCCACTGCCCATGTCTAGGGTCATCTCGTCTAGTTCTTTTTTTTAGTCCTGTTCAGTTATTGCTCGCCCTGTTTCGACTCTTGCCAAATTACACACTGCCCGACCCAGTGATTGATCTCACAATTACTATGTCACCAATTCAGAAATGAACTCTTTATTTAATCTACGTGGTTAGACTGTTCTCGTTCCACTGCCCATGTCTAGGGATATCTCGTCTTGTTCTTATTTTTAGTCCTGCTCAGTTATTGCTCGCCCTGTTTCCACTCTTGTCCAAGTACACACTGCCCCACCCAGGGATTGAACTCACAATTACTATGTCACCAATTCCGAAATGAACCCTTTGTTTAATCTATGGAAGTAGACTGTTCTCGTTCCACTGCCCATGTCTAGGGATATCTCGTCTAGTTCTTATTTTTGTGCTGCTCAGTTATTGCTCGCCCTGTTTCCACTCTTGTCCAAGTACACACTGCCCGACCCAGGGATTGAACTCACAATTACTATGTCACCAATTCCGAAATGAACCCTTTATTTAATCTATGGAAGTAGACTGTTCCCGGTCCACTGCCCATGTCTAGCGATATCTCGTCTAGTTCTTATTTTTAGTCCTGCTCAGTTATTGCTCGCCCTGTTTCGACTCTTGTCCAAGCACACACTGCCCGACCCAGGGATTGAACTCACAATTACTATGTCACCAATTCCGAAATGAACCCTTTATTTAATCCATGGAAGTAGAATGTTCTCGTTCCACTGCCCATGTCTAGGGATATCTCCTCTAGTTCTTATTTTTAGTCCTGCTCAGTTATTGCTCGCCTTGTTTCCACTCTTGTCCAAGTACACACTGCCCGACCCAGGGATTGAACTCAAAATTACTATGCCACCAATTCTGAAATGAACCCTTTATTTAATCTATGGAAGTAGACTGTTCCCGTTCCACTGCCCATGTCTAGGGATATCTCGTCTAGTTCTTATTTTTAGTCCTGCTCAGTTATTGCTCGCCTTGTTTCCACTCTTGTCCAAGTACACACTGCCCGACCAAGGGATTGAACTCAAAATTACTATGCCACCAATTCTGAACTGAACCCTTTATTTACTCTACGTGGTTAGACTGTTCTCGTTACACTGCCCATGTCTAGGGATATCTCGTCTAGTTCTTATTTTGAGTCCTGCTCAGTTATTGCTCGCCCTGTTTCCACTCTTGTCCAAGTACACACTGCCAAACCCAGGGATTGAACTCACAATTACTATGTCACCAATTCCGAAATGAACCCTTTATTTAATCTATGGAAGTAGACTGTTCCCGGTCCACTGCCCATGTCTAGCGATATCTCGTCTAGTTCTTATTTTTAGTCCTGCTCAGTTATTGCTCGCCCTGTTTCGACTCTTGTCCAAGCACACACTGCCCGACCCAGGGATTGAACTCACAATTACTATGTCACCACTTCAGAAATGAACCCTTTTTTTTAATCTACGTGGTTAGACTGTTCTCGTTCCACTGCCCATGTCTAGGGATATCTCGTCTACGTCTTATTTTTAGTCCTGCTCAGTTATTGCTCGCCCTGTTTCCATTCTTGTCCAAGTACACACTGCCCGACCCAGGGATTGAACTCACAATTACTATGTCACCAATTCCGAAATGAACCCTTTATTTAATCTATGGAAGTAGTCTTTTCTGGTTCCACTGCCCATGTCTAGGGATATCTCGTCTAGTTCTTATTTTTAGTCCTGCTCAGTTATTGCTCGCCCTGTTTCCACTCTTGTCCAAGCACACACTGCCCGACCCAGGGATTGAACTCACTATTACTATGACACCACTTCCGAAATGAACACTTTATTTAATCTACGTGGTTAGACTGTTCTCGTTCCACTGCCCATGTCTAACGATATCTCGTCTAGTTCTTATTTTTAGTCCGGCTCAGTTATTGCTCGCCCTGTTTCCACTCTTGTCCAAGTACACACTGCCCGACCCAGGGATTGAACTCACAATTACGATGTCACCAATTCCGAAATGAACCATTTATTTAATCTACGTGGTTAGACTGTTCTCGTTCCACTGCCCATGTCTAGGGATATCTCGTCTAGTTCTTATTTTTAGTCCTGCTCAGTTATTGCTCGCCCTGTTTCCACTGTTGCCAAATTACACACTGCCCGACCCAGGGATTGAACTCACAATTACGATGTCACCAATTCCGAAATGAAACCCTTATTTGATCTACGTGGTTAGACTGTTCTCGTTCCACTGCCAATGTCTAGGGATATCTCGTCTTGTTCTTATTTTTAGTCCTGCTCAGTTATTGCTCGCCCTGTTTCCACTCTTGACCAAGTACACACTGCCCGACCCAGGGATTGAACTCACAATTACCATGTCACCAATTCCGAAATGAACACTTTATTTAATCTATGGAAGTAGACTGTTCTCGTTCCACTGCCCATGTCTACGGATATCTCGTTTAGTTCTTATTATTAGTCCTGCTCAGTTATTGCTCGCATTTTTTCCACTCTTGTCCAAGTACACACTGCCCGACCCAGGGATTGAACTCACAATTACTATGTCACCAATTCCGAAATGAACCCTTTATTTAATCTATGGAAGTAGAATGTTCTCGTTCCACTGCCCATGTCTAGGGATATCTCGTCTAGTTCTTATTTTTAGTCCTGCTCAGTAATTGCTCGCCCTGTTTCCACTCTTGTCAAAGCACACACTGCCCGACCCAGGGATTGAACTCACAATTACTATGTCACCAATTCCGAAATGAACCCTTTATTTAATCTATGGAAGTAGACTGTTCCCGTTCCACTGCCCATGTCTAGGGATATCTCGTCTAGTTCTTATTTTTAGTCCTGCTCAGTTATTGCTCGCCTTGTTTCCACTCTTGTCCAAGTACACACTGCCCGACCCAGGGATTGAACTCAAAATTACTATGCCACCAATTCTGAACTGAACCCTTTATTTACTCTACGTGGTTAGACTGTTCTCGTTACACTGCCCATGTCTAGGGATATCTCGTCTAGTTCTTATTTTGAGTCCTGCTCAGTTATTGCTCGCCCTGTTTCCACTCTTGGCCAAGTACACACTGCCCGACCCAGGGATTGAACTCACAATTACGATATCACCAATTCCGAAATGAACCCTTTATTTAATCTACGTGGTTAGACTGTTCTCGTTCCACTGCCCATGTCTAGGGTCATCTCGTCTAGTTCTTTTTTTTAGTCCTGTTCAGTTATTGCTCGCCCTGTTTCGACTCTTGCCAAATTACACACTGCCCGACCCAGTGATTGATCTCACAATTATTATGTCACCAATTCAGAAATGAACTCTTTATTTAATCTACGTGGTTAGACTGTTCTCGTTCCACTGCCCATGTCTAGGGATATCTCGTCTTGTTCTTATTTTTAGTCCTGCTCAGTTATTGCTCGCCCTGTTTCCACTCTTGTCCAAGTACACACTGCCCCACCCAGGGATTGAACTCACAATTACTATGTCACCAATTCCGAAATGAACCCTTTGTTTAATCTATGGAAGTAGACTGTTCTCGTTCCACTGCCCATGTCTAGGGATATCTCGTCTAGTTCTTATTTTTGTGCTGCTCAGTTATTGCTCGCCCTGTTTCCACTCTTGTCCAAGTACACACTGCCCGACCCAGGGATTGAACTCACAATTACTATGTCACCAATTCCGAAATGAACCCTTTATTTAATCTATGGAAGTAGACTGTTCCCGGTCCACTGCCCATGTCTAGCGATATCTCGTCTAGTTCTTATTTTTAGTCCTGCTCAGTTATTGCTCGCCCTGTTTCGACTCTTGTCCAAGCACACACTGCCCGACCCAGGGATTGAACTCACAATTACTATGTCACCACTTCAGAAATGAACCCTTTTTTTTAATCTACGTGGTTAGACTGTTCTCGTTCCACTGCCCATGTCTAGGGATATCTCGTCTAGGTCTTATTTTTAGTCCTGCTCAGTTATTGCTCGCCCTGTTTCAATTCTTGTCCAAGTACACACTGCCCGACCCAGGGATTGAACTCACAATTACTATGTCACCAATTCCGAAATGAACCCTTTATTTAATCTATGGAAGTAGTCTTTTCTGGTTCCACTGCCCATGTCTAGGGATATCTCGTCTAGTTCTTATTTTTAGTCCTGCTCAGTTATTGCTCGCCCTGTTTCCACTCTTGTCCAAGCACACACTGCCCGACCCAGGGATTGAACTCACTATTACTATGACACCACTTCCGAAATGAACACTTTATTTAATCTACGTGGTTAGACTGTTCTCGTTCCACTGCCAATGTCTAGGGATATCTCGTCTTGTTCTTATTTTTAGTCCTGCTCAGTTATTGCTCGCCCTGTTTCCACTCTTGACCAAGTACACACTGCCCGACCCAGGGATTGAACTCACAATTACCATGTCACCAATTCCGAAATGAACACTTTATTTAATCTATGGAAGTAGACTGTTCTCGTTCCACTGCCCATGTCTACGGATATCTCGTTTAGTTCTTATTATTAGTCCTGCTCAGTTATTGCTCGCCCTTTTTCCACTCTTGTCCAAGTACACACTGCCCGACCCAGGGATTGAACTCACAATTACTATGTCACCAATTCCGAAATGAACCCTTTATTTAATCTATGGAAGTAGAATGTTCTCGTTCCACTGCCCATGTCTAGGGATATCTCGTCTAGTTCTTATTTTTAGTCCTGCTCAGTAATTGCTCGCCCTGTTTCCACTCTTGTCAAAGCACACACTGCCCGACCCAGGGATTGAACTCACAATTACTATGTCACCAATTCCGAAATGAACCCTTTATTTAATCTATGGAAGTAGACTGTTCCCGTTCCACTGCCCATGTCTAGGGATATCTCGTCTAGTTCTTATTTTAATCCTGCTCAGTTATTGCTCGCCTTGTTTCCACTCTTGTCCAAGTACACACTGCCCGACCCAGGGATTGAACTCAAAATTACTATGCCACCAATTCTGAACTGAACCCTTTATTTACTCTACGTGGTTAGACTGTTCTCGTTACACTGCCCATGTCTAGGGATATCTCGTCTAGTTCTTATTTTGAGTCCTGCTCAGTTATTGCTCGCCCTGTTTCCACTCTTGGCCAAGTACACACTGACCGACCCAGGGATTGAACTCACAATTACGATATCACCAATTCCGAAATGAACCCTTTATTTAATCTACGTGGTTAGACTGTTCTCGTTCCACTGCCCATGTCTAGGGTCATCTCGTCTAGTTCTTTTTTTTAGTCCTGTTCAGTTATTGCTCGCCCTGTTTCGACTCTTGCCAAATTACACACTGCCCGACCCAGTGATTGATCTCACAATTACTATGTCACCAATTCAGAAATGAACTCTTTATTTAATCTACGTGGTTAGACTGTTCACGTTCCACTGCCCATGTCTAGGGATATCTCGTCTTGTTCTTATTTTTAGTCCTGCTCAGTTATTGCTCGCCCTGTTTCCACTCTTGTCCAAGTACACACTGCCCCACCCAGGGATTGAACTCACAATTACTATGTCACCAATTCCGAAATGAACCCTTTGTTTAATCTATGGAAGTAGACTGTTCTCGTTCCACTGCCCATGTCTAGGGATATCTCGTCTAGTTCTTATTTTTGTGCTGCTCAGTTATTGCTCGCCCTGTTTCCACTCTTGTCCAAGTACACACTGCCCGACCCAGGGATTGAACTCACAATTACTATGTCACCAATTCCGAAATGAACCCTTTATTTAATCTATGGAAGTAGACTGTTCCCGGTCCACTGCCCATGTCTAGCGATATCTCGTCTAGTTCTTATTTTTAGTCCTGCTCAGTTATTGCTCGCCCTGTTTCGACTCTTGTCCAAGCACACACTGCCCGACCCAGGGATTGAACTCACAATTACTATGTCACCACTTCAGAAATGAACCCTTTTTTTTAATCTACGTGGTTAGACTGTTCTCGTTCCACTGCCCATGTCTAGGGATATCTCGTCTAGGTCTTATTTTTAGTCCTGCTCAGTTATTGCTCGCCCTGTTTCCATTCTTGTCCAAGTACACACTGCCCGACCCAGGGATTGAACTCACAATTACTATGTCACCAATTCCGAAATGAACCCTTTATTTAATCTATGGAAGTAGTCTTTTCTGGTTCCACTGCCCATGTCTAGGGATATCTCGTCTAGTTCTTATTTTTAGTCCTGCTCAGTTATTGCTCGCCCTGTTTCCACTCTTGTCCAAGCACACACTGCCCGACCCAGGGATTGAACTCACTATTACTATGACACCACTTCCGAAATGAACACTTTATTTAATCTACGTGGTTAGACTGTTCTCGTTCCACTGCCCATGTCTAACGATATCTCGTCTAGTTCTTATTTTTAGTCCGGCTCAGTTATTGCTCGCCCTGTTTCCACTCTTGTCCAAGTACACACTGCCCGACCCAGGGATTGAACTCACAATTACGATGTCACCAATTCCGAAATGAACCATTTATTTAATCTACGTGGTTAGACTGTTCTCGTTCCACTGCCCATGTCTAGGGATATCTCGTCTAGTTCTTATTTTTAGTCCTGCTCAGTTATTGCTCGCCCTGTTTCCACTGTTGCCAAATTACACACTGCCCGACCCAGGGATTGAACTCACAATTACGATGTCACCAATTCCGAAATGAAACCTTTATTTGATCTACGTGGTTAGACTGTTCTCGTTCCACTGCCAATGTCTAGGGATATCTCGTCTTGTTCTTATTTTAGTCCTGCTCAGTTATTGCTCGCCCTGTTTCCACTCTTGACCAAGTACACACTGCCCGACCCAGGGATTGAACTCACAATTACCATGTCACCAATTCCGAAATGAACACTTTATTTAATCTATGGAAGTAGACTGTTCTCGTTCCACTGCCCATGTCTAGGGATATCTCGTTTAGTTCTTATTATTAGTCCTGCTCAGTTATTGCTCGCCCTTTTTCCACTCTTGTCCAAGTACACACTGCCCGACCCAGGGATTGAACTCACAATTACTATGTCACCAATTCCGAAATGAACCCTTTATTTAATCTATGGAAGTAGAATGTTCTCGTTCCACTGCCCATGTCTAGGGATATCTCGTCTAGTTCTTATTTTAATCCTGCTCAGTAATTGCTCGCCCTGTTTCCACTCTTGTCCAAGCACACACTGCCCGACCCAGGGATTGAACTCACAATTACTATGTCACCAATTCCGAAATGAACCCTTTATTTAATCTATGGAAGTAGACTGTTCCCGTTCCACTGCCCATGTCTAGGGATATCTCGTCTAGTTCTTATTTTTAGTCCTGCTCAGTTATTGCTCGCCTTGTTTCCACTCTTGTCCAAGTACACACTGCCCGACCCAGGGATTGAACTCAAAATTACTATGCCACCAATTCTGAACTGAACCCTTTATTTACTCTACGTGGTTAGACTGTTCTCGTTACACTGCCCATGTCTAGGGATATCTCGTCTAGTTCTTATTTTGAGTCCTGCTCAGTTATTGCTCACCCTGTTTCCACTCTTGGCCAAGTACACACTGCCCGACCCAGGGATTGAACTCACAATTACGATATCACCAATTCCGAAATGAACCCTTTATTTAATCTACGTGGTTAGACTGTTCTCGTTCCACTGCCCATGTCTAGGTATATCTCGTCTAGTTCATATTTTCTGTCCTGCTCAGTTATTGCTCGCCCTGTTTCCACTCTTGTCCAAGTACACACTGCCCGACCCAGGGATTGAACTCACAATTACTATGTCACCAATTCTGAAATTAACCCTTTATTTAATCTCCGTGTTTAGACTGTTCTCGTTCCACTGCCCATGTCTAGGGATATCTCGTCTAGTTCTTATTTTCAGTCCTGCTCAGTAATTGCTCGCCCTGTTTCCAATGTTGGCCAAGTACACACTGCCCGACCCAGGGATTGAACTCACAATTACTATGTCACCACTTCCGAAATGAACCCTTTATTTAATCGTTGGCAGAAGACTGTTCTCGTTCCACTGCCCATGTCTAGGGATATCTCGTCTACTTCTTATTTTTAGTCCTGCTCAGTAATTGCTCGCCCTGTTTCCACTCTTGTCGAAGTACACACTGCCCGACCCAGGGATTGAACTCACAATTACTATGTCACCACTTCCGAAATGAACCCTTTATTTAATCTGTGGCGGAAGACTGTTCTCGTTCCACTGCCCATGTCTAGGGATATCTCGTCTAGTTCTTATTTTCAGTCCTGATCAGTTATTGCTCGCCCTGTTTCCACTCTTGTCCAAGTACACACTGCCCGACCCAGGGATTGAACTCACAATTACTATGTCACCACTTCCGAAATGAACCCTTTATTTAATCTGTGGCGGAAGACTGTTCTCGTTCCACTGCCCATGTCTAGGGATATCTCGTCTAGTTCTTATTTTTAGTCCTGCTCAGTTATTGCGCGGCCTGTTTCCACTCTTGTCCATGTACACACTTCCCGACTCAGGGATTGAACTCACTATTATTATGTCACCATGAAATGAAACGTTTATTTAATGTCTGTGGTTAGAACGCTCTCGTTCTAGTGCACATGTCTTGGGATATCTCGTTTAGTTCTTAGTTTTATTTAGTACCGTTCAGTTACATTAAATGTATAATAAGTTGAATATTGAATAATTTACAAACGTAATCCTTAATCGTATCAAATTCTATCCGATATAATTTGAATAGGATGCCACTTTTTATTCTGTTTCCAATAACTGGGAAACTTTCATTTAAACATATTTTCTCCTCCTGATATAATTTCATCGTGCGCGACTTTTTATTCTGTCTCCAATAATAGGTACACATATTCAATTAATAATACTTTGACCTCCTGAGATTATTTGAGACGAGTGTTAGCTTTTATTTTCTTTCCAATAACTGGTACACACATTCATTTACACATATGTTCTCCTCCTGATACAATTTGAATCGTGTGTGAAATTTTATTCTGTTTCAATATTATGCAAACTTACTTATTTAAGTAGAGTATTTACCCTGATATTCATTTTCCAATAACAGATAGACATATACAGTTAGACATATTTTCTCCTCCTGATATTATTTGAATCGTCTGTGACTTTTTCTACTGTTTCCAATAAAAGGCACATTCATATTCATTTAAACATATTGTATATACTTTATTTCATCACCAATATCTTGCAGACATTCATTTAAGGTTATTTCTTTTGTGTTTCTATTTGGAAACGTCTGTGACTTTTATTTTTATATCCCACACCATGCCGTCATATAAATCTAGTCTTATCTCTGTTGTATTTTTCTAAAGTAAATCGTCTATAACTTATTTTACTTACAATACCTTGCACTCATATTGATTTTGGCTTATGACCTTTGTGTTTGTATTTGGCAACCAGTGTGACTTTTATTTTTATTTCGAATAATTTGCAGACATTTTGGTATAAGCTTATTTCTTTAGTGCTTTATAATTTTGAAAAGAATGGGACTTTTTATTCTATTTCTAGTAAATGGTATTTACGAGGGTCATTCAATAAATAAGGTGAATTTTTCGGTATAAGGACTTCTAATACAGATAGAAGCTTACTTTTTTTTAACGTAGTCTCCCAGCACTGTCACACACTTTTCCCATCTGTGCACAAGCTTCCGTATTCTCTCAGCGTAAAAATCTTTGGACTGATGTCTCAGCCAGTCGCTCACAACACTTTTGACTTCATCGTCACTTTTAAACTTCGTGCCTCTCGTGAACGCTTTCAAGGGACCAAACAGGTGAAAGTCTGAAGGGGCAAGGTCTGGGCTGGAAGGGGGATGAGGGAGCAGTTCCCAGCCCAGATCGTTGATGGTCTGCACCGTTTGGGCTGCTGTGTGAGGCCTTGCGTTGTCATGATGCAAGATGACTCCTTCTGACTGATGACTCCTGCGTTTGTCCCAACAGATAAGCTCAAAGTCATTGCAATGTCATCCACTGTCACTCTTCTGTCAGACTGAATGAGGTCATTGACTGATTCGATCACCTCAGGAGACCTCACTTTCTGTTGGCGTCCCAGGCCTGTCTTCATCCTCAACACTGCTTCGTCCTTCTTTAAACAATTTAGCCCACTTGTAGACATTTTATTTTGGCTGAAACATGTGGCACCATACACAGTTGACATTCTCCTATGAATTTCAACTGGTTTGCACCCTTCAGCAACCAAAATCTTGATAACTGACCGCTGTTCAATCCTGGAGCATGCTTCTTGGTCGACCATCTTTGTTAATCGCCAAAACTCTCAAAGTTTTATTTTAATCTGCAAAAGAAATTAAATCCATGTGAAAAAGAAGTAAAAGAAAAAAGAAAAGAAAAGTGTAAGCTTCTATCTGTATTAGAAGTCTTTATACCGAAAAATTCACCTTATTTCTTGAATGACCCTCGTATATTAATGATTTAGTATTATTTCTTTTGTGATTTTCTATTTTGAATCGAGTGTGACTTTTTATTTCATTTCCAGTATCTTGCAAACATATTGCTCTAAGTTTATATCATTTGAAGATTTAGGTTTTTGAATTGTTTGTGACTTTTTATTTTATCTTGAATATCTTGTAGGCGTATTGATTTAGGCTTATTTCTTTTGAGTTTTCTATTTTGAACATTTGGAAAAATAATGAGGATAGAGGGATTGGAAAATCTGACACTCACAGGAGCGATTTAAAATAAGAGGGACAGAGAAAAGCAACGTATACCTAGAAAGCTTGAGAAAATGAGAGGTGGCGCATAGCTTAGGAGAGATAACAAAAATAATAAAAAATTTTTAAGAGCTCCAAACGACGGGTAAGTGTGGAGAGCTATGATTGCTAATGTTACATAGTAGTAGTGGCAGTAGTAATAATATTAGAAGAAGAGGAAGAAGAAGGTATTTTTTCTTGTAAAGGATGCTGAACTGAGACGAAGCTGTGAAGAGAACACAAGGCCAGAATAAACCATTTTCGATCAGATTTGACACGTATTCTTCTACTTTATATGCCGTGCACTTTCAGGACTTAGGCGATAATGGCACTCCACAACGTCCTGTCCATTGTACGTCTTTCTGTTATTTCTTATGAACGCTGATCCGCCATTAATTTAGAAATCTCATTTTGTTATGAAATGCTTAACTCTTGCCCTCTATCTGTCCCGTGAGTAACAGATTTTTCAATCCCTCCTTCGTTATTATATAGCCCCAGAACAATCACCAGTGTCTACGAGATTTTCCAAGAGTCCTTTCCTCATAATATTGCCCCAGAAAGCTCAACTATAGCTTACAGATTTTCCAAGCGCTCCTTCCTCATTATATTGCCCCAGAAAAGACAACTGTCTCTTCCAGATATCCCAAGGACACCTTCTTCATTATATTGCCCATGAAACATCAATTGCTACTCCCAGATTTTTCCAAGCCACCTTCCTCATAATATTGCCCCAGAAACCTCAACTGTTTCTTGCAGATTTTCCAAGCTCTCCATACTAATTATATTGCCCCAGAAAACTCAAATGTCTCTTGCATATTCTGCAAGCCCTCTTTCCACATTATATTGCCCCAGAAATCTCAAATTTCTCTTCCAGATTTTCCAAGCGCTCCTTCCGTATTATATAGCGCCAGAAATCACAAATTTCTCTTCCAGATTTTCCAAGCGCTCCTTCCGTATTATATAGCGCCAGAAATCTCAAATTTCTCTTCCAGATTTTCCAAGCGCTCCTTCCGTATTATATAGCGCCAGAAATCTCAAATTTCTCTTCCAGATTTTCCAAGCGCTCCTTCCGTATTATATAGCGCCAGAAATCTCAAATTTCTCTTCCAGATTTTCCAAGCGCTCCTTCCGTATTATATAGCGCCAGAAATCTCAAATTTCTCTTCCAGATTTTCCAAGCGCTCCTTAAGTATTATATAGCGCCAGAAATCACAAATTTCTCTTCCAGATTTTTCAAGCGCTCCTCCTTCGTTATATTACCCAAGAGACCTCAAATGTCTCTTGCATATTTTCAAAGACCTCCTTCCTCATTATATTGCCGCAAAAACCTCAAATGTTTCTTGCAGATTTTCCAAACCACTTCCCGCATTATATTGCCCCAGAAACCTCAAATGTCTCTTCCAGATTTTCCAAGCATTCATTCTTCATTATATTGTCCAAGAAACAGGAACTGTCTATTGCAGAATTTCCAAACACACCGTCTTTATTATATTACCCCAGAAAACTCAACAGTCTCTTGGAGGTTTTCCAAGCACCCATTCTTAATTATATTGCCCAAGAAAGAGCAACTGTCTCTTCCAGATTTTCGAAGTCCTCCTTTCTTATTATATTGCCCCAGAAAACTCAACAGTCTCTTGCAGATTATCCAAGCCTTTTTTCCTCGTTACATTGCCCCGGAAACTCCAATAAAGTCTTTTCCAGATTTTCCAAGACCTTTTAACTCATTATTTTGCCTCAGAAACCACACCAGTCTCATGCAGATTTTCCAAGCCCTCTTTCCTCATTATATTTCCGCAGAAACCTCAAATATTTCTTCCAGATTTTCCAAGCGCTCCTTCCTTATTATATTGCCCCCCAAAACTCAACTGTCTGTTCCAGATTTTCCAAGCCCTCACACATCATATTATATTTCCCCAGAAGTTTCAATTGTCTCTTGCAGATTTTCCAAGCCCTGTCTTCATTATATTTCCCCAGAAACCTCAATGATTTTCCAAGCACTCTTTATTAAAATGTCTTAAAATAATTGTCGTACTTTGTCCATTTCATAATGTGTGACGTCATTTGTTTACATTTGGATACGCTTTGAGCAGATATGAATGTACGTGAGAGAATCATGGAAGATTCTAGTTTAAAAGCAGTAAAATCGATCTTGCTAACCGAGCGATCCTCTGTGGCTCGATTGGTTAAGTCTCGTCAATCTAAATGACGGTTCCGTATAGGATACAGGTTCGATTCCTGTCGGAGGATGAATATTTTCTATGAAAATTTATCGGACATTCAGGCCGGTAAATGTTGTTTAATACTGTTTATTATAGACAGAGCATTTACTTAAATATTTGTATCTATAAAAAGAATGTATAAGCTTAAAAATGTCTTAAAATAATTGACGGACTTTGTCCATTTCATAATGTGTGACGTCATTTGTTTAATTATGATAGGAATGTACGTGAGGGATTCATGGAAGATTGAAGTTTAAAGGCAGTAAATTCGACCTTGCCAACCGAACGATCCTCTGTGGCCAAAACGGTTAAGGCACGGCAGGTTATATGACGGTTTCGTATAGGATACAGGTTCGAATCCTGTCGGAGGACGAATATTTTCTATGAAATTTTTTCTGGGACATTCATATGAAGAAATATACTCTTAAGGTTTGCTATATTTATGGGATAAAGTGCTCAATATCAGAGATAGAGCGTGTGTAAATATAAAAGTGAACATAGAAGTCAACACTTAGAGGCGACAGTCTGTTTCATACTAGATGCAATCGTCAGGCCACCTAGCCAGAATCCATCTTACATATATATAAGAAAATAAAATACACTATTTACATTTTTCGGATTGTTATCTTCATCTTTATTATCATACTTTTCACAAAGTTTCGGCCATTGTACTCTCCGGCCTTCTTCAGGTGGTTGGAGTGTCGAACAGAACCCTTTATTTCGCTCGCTGGGGTAGATTGTTCTAGTTCCACGTGCCATATATATATATATATATATATATATATATATATATATATAAACGATCGATGATCAGAGTTGATCCCGACCAGAGTATTAAAAACTGCTCTATACACAATACTAAAAATTGAACGTGCAGAGCTTTAAATATTAAAAACTAAGGAATCACTTGCGCACATGCTACCATGGTTTCAACCATTAAAATGCATCTGGCATCTACCGCCTGACGAGACGTTAATAGTTGAAACCATTGTTGCGAGCCTGTAAGTGATTCCAAATTTTTATATATATATTTATATATATAGTTTTCATACGGTGTTTCCGACGCTTACACATGTCGACGTAGCAAATGACATCTGGTGAAGCACAAACCTCTTTGGAAGCAAGAGTGACTCGCTTCTATAGTGCGTGTTAGTATCACAACGTTTCAACCTCCGTACATTTCCGCCTTCTTCTTGAAACCTTACGGGTAACGTTCAGGGAAATTCGATCTGAACCCTTTATTTAAGCTACGTAAGTAAATAGTACTCGTTCCATCTTGTTCTTATTTAGAATTGTTTAGTCATTACTCTCCCTGGCACTCCGTCTGTACTGCCCAGTCCAGGGATTGAACTCACAATTGCAACGTGTACGAATTCAAGAAACAACACCTTAAACCGCTTGGTTAGTCAAAATGCAAAATAATGATAACTGCTCATCCCAGACATTCGTAGTAGAAAAGTTCACTCAATAGATGAGTAACCTCACGGGAGAGTATGTGTCCCTATATGTGTAGTAAGGTTCTCTTTGATTGGTTTTCAAGTAAGATCAGTGTTTCCTGCCATTTTTAAGTAAGGGAACACCTAGGAGCAAATGAAAATATCCCGGCAAACTTGGCAAGATTTTTAAACGGTAAGAATTTAAATGTTACGAAAAAAACAAAACATTGATTTACAAAAAATATCCACACAAATGTGAACTTACTTGATTTTAATGTTTCTATTCAATTATTTGTGCAGCTTGAAACTTGTCTGGTGTGTTTTCGCTATTTCTTCAACATTTGGTCGAATGTACGATAAGCAGGCCCTCATTTCTTCTTCAGTTGAGCGTAGTCTTTGTCGCTTTTTATTTTTGAGGTTTTGATGTTATTTAGGATTGGGCAACTAATTTACATAAATAAGTAGTAGAAAATTGCAGTAAAACTGTTAAAGCCTTTTTAGTCAATGTGGGGCATTTCTTTTGTATTGAAAATATATTTTATTGAAAATATCCATGGAAAAGGTACATTGGCTATGGGTTAATTCAGTGTTTATCAAACTTTTTAAGCAAAACCAAACCTCAGAGTAGATGAAAATATTACAGCTGATTTAGGCAAATTTTATATTAAATGTTATGAAATAAAACTATTGATTTTTTAAAAAAATACACAAAAAAACCTGTGTCTGGTGTGTTTTCACGATTACATCAATGTTTGGTGGAATGTGCGATTCTCAGACCCTCATTTCTTCTCCAGTTGAGCGTAGTTTTTCTCGCTTCCTATTTTTGATGCCATGTAGGGATGAGAAGACGAATTCACATTAAATAAGACGTAGGCACTCAAACTGATAAAGGCTTTTTAGCCAATGTGGGATATTCTTTTTGTATTGAAAATATGTTGTATTGAAAATATTTATAGAAAAGGTCCATTAGCTATGGGTATAATCAATGTTTATCACCCTTTTTAAGCAAAACCAGACCTCGGAGCAAATTATAATATGGCACACTCAGCAAAATTTTACATTTAAATGTTATGAAATAAAACTATAGATTTTTTTAAAAAATACACAAAAAAACCTGTGTCTGGTGTGTTTTCACGATTACATCAATGTTTGGTGGAATGTGCGATTCTCAGACCCTCATTTCTTCTCCAGTTGAGCGTAGTTTTTCTCGCTTCCTATTTTTGATGTCATTTAGGGATGAGAAGACGAATTCATATTAAATAAGATGTAGGCAATTGCACTCAAACTGATAAAGCCATTTTAGCCAATGTGGGATATTCCATTTGCATTGAAAATATATTGGATCGAATATGTTCATAGAAAAGACAAATAAGCTTTGGGTTAGTTCAGTGTTTCTTAACCTTTTTAAGTAACAGCACTCATCGGAGCAGATGAAAATATTATGGCTGACTTAGGCAAATTTAATCTTAAATGTTATCAAATAAATCTATAGATTTAAAAAAAAAATAGACTCACAAATATGGAATTTATTTCAATGTTTGTATTCAACTATTTGTGCAGCTTATTTAGTGTGAAAACTATGCCTGGTGTGTTTTTATAATTTTTTCAAAGTTTCGCAGCTTATTTAAGAGTATCACGCGACACACGGTGGTTGAGAATTATTGCCTTATTACTACAAATATATATTTAATGGATTCGCTTGTATGAGTCGCCATTACTGAACATTCGAAGATATGAATAAAAAATGTGTCCCTTTTGGTACGGATCGAACAAACTTTACCCTTATATTGGAGAAAACCAACTTTAAGCTACGCGCGTCTCAGATTGCACTCGTAAAAGACTTCACAGCAAAACAAATTTAATTTAATCTTTTTTGAGCCTCGCTATGCTGTGAAGACTTTCGTTGAAGGACGATCAAAAGTTATTATCAGACATTTTAAATTAAATAAGATTTTAAAAGTTTTTTTCAGACTAATGTCGAGAGTTGAATCATCATCGCATTTGCTATGTTCATATTGGGTCACGCATTCGACCTAGTGCAATGGTTAGCTAGCCTGCCTCTCTAGAAGAATTAATGGTTTCGATCCTTACCGGGTGCCCTATACGTCCGACTTTGGGGGATATATTATATTTTATAACGTTAGGCGATATATTATATTTTATATATTTATAAAATCGCCATATTAAGTCACGAACGGGCACTTTGACGTGGTGTAATGGTTAACAAGATTGATTTACTCGAAGAAATAGCCAGTTTCATTTGTCTCTACCTTAATGCCGGAAAAACAGAATTTATCAGCTACAACCAAGAAAGAGAAATTAAGTTGGAAAAAACGGTAACAATATCTAATCCGTTCAGGGATTTGTTTACCTCGGTAGCAACATCCAGTCAACGAAGAGAGACATCAAAATCTGCAAAGGCAAAGTCTGGTTTGTCCTTGATGGTCTGAGCACCATCTGGAAGTCCTCCCTCTCTGACAATCTTAAGAGGGTTTTCTTTAAGGCTACGGTAGAATCTGTCTTGCTCTACGGCTCAACAACATGCACACTGACGACACACCAAGAAGCATCACTTGACGAAACATACACAAGGATGTTACGAGTTGCATTGGCTATCAGCTGGAAGAAACACCCTGTATGGACGTCTGTATGGACGTCTGTATGGACACCTTCTCAGTCTCCTGTATTACACTCTTTTCACCTTCTCTTTTCATCAGATTATGAGTTTTGTTATAATTATTCTGATTGTTAGTGATCTCATAGAACATATTTGAATTGATTTCCAAACACATTTTAGATTTCGACTTGTTATTTTTTTGTTATGGCAATTCACCCACGCACGCACGGACTCTGCCAGGTCTAAATAGGATGTTACTAGTTGCACTGGGCATCAGCTGGAAGAAACGCCCAGTAAAGAAACGCCTTTTTCCTATCTCAATTTCGCTAAGAGAGAGAGAAGGCTTCGGCTAGTTGGTCACGCCAGGAGAAGTAAGTCAGAACTTGCGAGTGACACCCTCCTGTGGAACCCATTGCGCGGTAAAAGATCGGTTGGAAGACCTCATCACACCTACATTGACCAGCTTGGAGATGACTCTGGATGGCATTTGGAGTACCTGCCGTCAGCGATGTCAGACATGGTTGGAGGGGACGAGTCAGGAGAATCCGAGTAGAATTCTCGACCTAATATGATATATTAATATATATGATATATTAATAGTTAACAAGATTGTTTCATTCGATCAATTATGACTGAATAGTTCGAGCCTCACTGGTGGGGCCCATAATTTCAGTCTTGTGCCACATATTAAGTTAGGCTTAAAAATCACTATATTAAGTCACGAATGGTCACTTCGACATGCCACGTATAGAAAATCATTTTTGTGGAGATCAACGCGGCGTAATGTTTAGCAAACCTAAGCTACGTTTATAAAAATTCATTATTGGGGATTTCAAAAATACAAATAAGGCATTTGTCGTGGTGTAATCGTAAGCAAGCTTTACTCGCTAAAAACTTGCGGCCTTGTGTCACATCTATTTTATGCTTAGAAATTCGCCAGCGAACATTGACGTGATGCAACGGTTAGAAAGTTTTCTCGCTGGATTAATTACAAGTGAATAGTGAGTTCGTTCCTCACTTGGTGCTCCACATTTTCAGCCTTGTGTCACGTCTAATCTACATTGAGAGAAATCATTTTTGGGCACTTCGACTTGATATAATGCCTCGTTAGATCAATTAGAACAGAGAGTTAGATCCATAGTGGGTGCTGCATACTTTCGGCCTTGTGCCACATCTAAGCTACGTTTGGAAAATCATGGCACCTCGAGGTGGTGTAATGGTTAACAAACTTGTCTCGTTAGAACAATTACGACTGAGTAGTGAGTTCGATCCTCACTGGGTGCTGCATACTTTCGGCCTTGTGCCACAATTAAGCTACGTTTGGAAAATCAGGGCACCACGATGTGGGGTAATGGTTAACAAGCTTGTCTCGCTAGAACAATTACGACTGAGTAGTGAGTTCGATTCTCACTGGGTGCTGCATACTTTCGGCCTTGTGCCACATCTAAGCTACGCTTAGTAAATCATCGTATTGTCATGAATAGAGAGAGAAACACACAGATTGATTTGTATTGGTTCTGTTTTATTTAGATTCAAAAAGACGAGAAATTAAAAAAAAAAACGGTGAACAAGTTCGACTGGAATTTTATTGAATAATAATCATATTGTAGAATTGCACTTCCTCCCTACGTTCAGTCTGGATATGCCTCTTGTGTTGTGGTTGGGTAAAAACCGTCACATATCCATTTTCAACAACAGTCTCTCCATACTGAAATGAAAAAAAAAATGAAAGACCGTGTGAGAAAATGAAAACTGTAAAATAAAAAGAATATTAATCTATACAAATCAATCAAGAAATATCTTACAAATCAATCAAATTTCATCTGATGATTTCATTATCAACATTATTATTATTATAGACGGTGTCCATAAATTATCTGTACACTTTCCACAGTTTATTGTAAGAGTTTATCCGTCGTAACCAGTAGGAGACATGTCTTTTTGGGACCCTGAAGCTTGGACAGATATGGGGGAAGCTTCGTTCATGCCTTTTATAATAATGTTATGGGTCCTTACCTGTAACTACAGAATGAACTCTTCCTAAGACTATGTATACTACGCCTCTCAAGAGAGACGAGACGGAATCGAGTCGAGCCGATAGTAGTTCACTCCAAACCTGACTGACAGTCATACTAACACCTTCCACATCTTGTATTATTATTCCGTGTAATATATCTTCGTCATTTCTACTCTTGTGTTCGTGCTGTTCTTCCTTGGTCCTAACCTGGACCATAACAAATAATAATAACAATTATTGTTCTGACTCTGAGATATAGCTCTCCCTGCATTTATAGCCTTTTGGAAATATCTATCCTGATCACTAATATCAACACAATTGCCACAAGATATATATAGGAGAAACTTCAAAGAATTTAAATAAAATATTTTATGAACCCAAAAGGGATCTTTCTAAAAGCAACACACGCAATAATTAGTTCCTTATCATGATGAATCTGATCAAATTTTTATTTAAGAAAATGCTACTATAATAAAAAAAGAAAACAATTTATAAAAGAACGCATATTTTCTACGAAGAGAGAAGTGACGAGAGTAGCGGCAGAACGAATCGAGACTGATTCACCTCGATAATGCACCTGCTCACAACACCCTGCGCATCCGGCACATCCTGGCTGACAACAACATCGCCGTATTGAAATAACGTCTCTATACACCTGAACTTGTTTAGTGTGACTATTTATCTTTTCCACAAGCTCAAGGGGATCATCAAGAGGAAATGGTTTCAAGGTAAGGAGACCATCAAGAGGGCCGTAACCCTAACCCTGCCGCCGTAACAACGGAGTTGATGGACATTATTGAGGGGTCTCCCCTTTTCACACAAATGGACTCACCCAAGGTATACATATACTACCACCAGTGAATAACCGAACAGTCAAGTAGGAGTCGAGACGGAACGACAGAAGTGTAGTAGATTTCAGTAGTAGTAGAGTAAGTCACACACAGAGACGGCGGCAAGCGTCACAGTTAGCGAGCACGTAGACTCAGGAAGGAGTCGTACTGCGATACTTCAATACCAAGACTGTATATATATTAGTGCTATTAACTCGCATTCCTGGATCTACTAACCCGTATTACCAGTTTGTATTATTACGTTAATGCATTTATTTTCCTTATCCATTCATGGCGTTTGTTATTCATTGATATCGGATTTTATCCCGGAATCCACAACAGGCATCCAAGAAGAATTCTTCTAGTAGAGCATAGAAGCGGGGCAGAGGATAGGAAACTGCATTAGACTTGGTGGAGGTTACTTTGAAAGGGAAAACATGTGGTTTGTTGCTTGGAATTGAAATAAGTGCTTTGTAACGCCAGTCCAGCTATATTTATTTTACACAAACCTCGTGTATATATATATATATATATATATATATATATATATATGTATATATATATATATATATATATATATATATATATATATATATATATATATATATGAAGAAATATAGTTTTTTTAAGTTGTGCTATATTTATGGGATAAAGTGCTCAATATAAGAGATAGAGCGTATGTGAATATAAATATAAAAGTGAACATTGAAGTCAACACTCAGAGGCAACAAGCTGTTTCATGCTAGACACAATCGTCAGGCCGCGGGTGTTGTATTTTTCTCGACTAGTCGAAAAAAGTACAGACGATCCTTAAAACCTTTAATAATTGGAATTATTATTATTATATATTGCTATTTTTCTTACATTGAATATAAATGTAATAATTTAAAAAAAAATGTAAAGTTCTTAACATAAACGTAAAGTGTAAATGTACTTTTATCCCACCTTGTACACGCCCGTGCGCTCGCACACACACGCACACATCTATCTATCTATCTATCTATCTATCTATCTATATATATATATATATATATATATATATATATATATATATATATATATATATATATTAATATATTTTCTGTTTATGCGTTATTTTTAGAGATACAAATATTAAAGTGAATGCTGTTTATATTAAATGGTATTAACGTCATTTACCGGCCTGAATGTCCGACAAATTACATAGAAAATATGTATCCTCCGACAGGATTCGAACCCGTATCCTACACGGAACCTGACGTGCTATGCTATTTAGCTACAAAGGAAGGGTCCTATTAGCAAGGATAAATTATTATTTTTAAACTACAAATTTCCCTTGATTTCTCTCGGACGCCCATATCTCCTCGAAGATAAAAGAAGTAAATTGACCTTGCTAAAAAGACACTTCCTCTATAGCTAAATGTTATATCACGTCCGGCTATATGACGGTTCCGTGTTGGAAACAGGTTCGATTCCTGTCGGATGACACATATATTCTATGAAATAGTCCGGATATTCCGCTCGGTAAATGCAGTTAATATTGTTTATTATAAACAGGGAATTTACTTAAATATTTGTCTCTTTAAAAATAATGTATAAACAGAAAATATATTAAAATAATTGTCGGACTTCATAAAATCGCGCACACACACACACACACATATATATATATATATGTGGCCTGACGATTGCATCTAGCATGAAACAGACGGTCGCCTTTAAGTGTTGACTTCTATGTTAACTTTTATATTTACACACGCTCTATCTCTGATATTGAGCACTTTATCTCATAAATATAGCACACTTTAAGACTATATTTATTCATATATATATATATATATATATATATATATATATATATATATATATATATATATATATATATATTTCTGTGTCTATTTAAGTCAATTATATAACATTTATGAATTGTTTCTTCTTAGTGTTGCGAAACGACACGCATGAAAGGCTACTATTTCTTTTCTACTTACACAACTTTTTTTAGAGAATCTGTTATGATTGGAGAGTAAAATGCAGTCGCGTGTTATAGAAAATATATGAACACAAAATATTGTATAGCTCGATTAAAAATTCAAAAGTTGACATGAGTTTCACAAAGTTTTCTTCTCTTTTATTAGAGTCTCGAGATGTTTATAGAGGTTTGTCGAGTGCACTGTGTTCGTTTTACCTTTTACTGTTAATTAAAAAAAAACAGGAGATAACCAGGTCGTTCATCGGAAGAAAAGGAACGATTAATATTTAAAGACAGTGAGACACGTAGGCATGAAATTAAACAGTGAAAAGCGATAAGAGAAAAAGGAACTGTCAATATTGGTTTAAAGTAAAGTGTGTGTGTGTGTGTGTGTGTGTGTGTGCGCGTGTGTGTGTGTGTGTGTGTGGTCCAAGGTGCTTGTATGTGTGGTAACGTAATGTATAAAGGGAAACGTGTATGCGTACGGTCGAAGTTTCTCAAAATTAGGATGTGTGGTAACGGTATGAATAACGGGAAGCGTTTGTGTATGCGTCGAAGGAGCTGTAAGCTTGGAAGTGTGGTAATGGAATGAATATATGTGTTCGAACCAAGGTGCTTTAAGCTTGGATGTGTGGTAATGGTATGAATAACGGGAAGTGTGTGTGTGGTCGAAGAAGCTCAAAGCTTGGGAGTGTGGTAATGGTATGAATAATGATATGAAGCGTCTGTGTGGTCGAAGGCACTCTAAGCTTGGAGGTTTTGTAATGGAATGAATAAAGGGAGGCATGAATGTGTGCGGTCAAAGGTGCTCTACGTTTGGATGTGTGGTAATGGTATGGATAATGGGAAGCGTGTGTGTGGTCGAAGGCGCTCTAAGCTTGGATGTGTGGTAATGGTATGAATAACGGGAAGCGTGTGTGTGGTCGAAGGCGCTCTAACTTTGGATGTGTGGTAATGGTATGAATAACGGGAATCGTGTGTGTGGTCGAAGTCGCTCTAAGCTTGGATATGTGGTAATGGTATGAATAACGGGAAGCATGTTTGTGGTCGAAGGCGCTCTAAGCTTGGATGTTTGGTAATGGTATGAATAACGGGAATCGTGTGTGTGGTCGAAGGCGCTCTAACTTTGGATGTGTGGTAATGGTATGAATAACGGGAATCGTGTGTGTGGTCGAAGTCGCTCTAAGCTTGGATATGTGGTAATGGTATGAATAACGGGAAGCATGTTTGTGGTCGAAGGCGCTCTAAGCTTGGATGTTTGGTAATGGTATGAATAACGGGAATCGTGTGTGTAGTCGAAGGCGCTCTAACTTTGGATGTGTGGTAATGGTATGAATAACGGGAATCGTGTGTGTGGTCGAAGGCGCTCTAACTTTGGATGTGTGGTAATGGTATGAATAACGGGAATCGTGTGTGTGGTCGAAGGCGCTCTAAGCTTGGATATGTGGTAATGGTATGAATAACGGGAAGCATGTTTGTGGTCGAAGGCGCTCTAAGCTTGGAGGTTTTGTAATGGAATGAATAAAGGGAGGCATGAATGTGTGCGGTCAAAGGTGCTCTACGTTTGGATGTGTGGTAATGGTATGGATAATGGGAAGCGTGTGTGTGGTCGAAGGCGCTCTAAGCTTGGATGTGTGGTAATGGTATGAATAACGGGAATCGTGTGTGTGGTCGAAGGCGCTCTAACTTTGGATGTGTGGTAATGGTATGAATAACGGGAATCGTGTGTGTGGTCGAAGGCGCTCTAAGCTTGGATATGTGGTAATGGTATGAATAACGGGAAGCATGTTTGTGGTCGAAGGCGCTCTAAGCTTGGATGTTTGGTAATGGTATGAATAACGGGAATCGTGTGTGTAGTCGAAGGCGCTCTAACTTTGGATGTGTGGTAATGGTATGAATAACGGGAATCGTGTGTGTGGTCGAAGGCGCTCTAACTTTGGATGTGTGGTAATGGTATGAATAACGGGAATCGTGTGTGTGGTCGAAGGCGCTCTAAGCTTGGATATGTGGTAATGGTATGAATAACGGGAAGCATGTTTGTGGTCGAAGGCGCTCTAAGCTTGGAGGTTTTGTAATGGAATGAATAAAGGGAGGCATGAATGTGTGCGGTCAAAGGTGCTCTACGTTTGGATGTGTGGTAATGGTATGGATAATGGGAAGCGTGTGTGTGGTCGAAGGCGCTCTAAGCTTGGATGTGTGGTAATGGTATGAATAACGGGAATCGTGTGTGTGGTCGAAGGCGCTCTAACTTTGGATGTGTGGTAATGGTATGAATAACGGGAATCGTGTGTGTGGTCGAAGGCGCTCTAAGCTTGGATATGTGGTAATGGTATGAATAACGGGAAGCATGTTTGTGGTCGAAGGCGCTCTAAGCTTGGATGTTTGGTAATGGTATGAATAACGGGAATCGTGTGTGTAGTCGAAGGCGCTCTAACTTTGGATGTGTGGTAATGGTATGAATAACGGGAATCGTGTGTGTGGTCGAAGGCGCTCTAACTTTGGATGTTTGGTAATGGTATGAATAACGGGAAGCAAGAATGTGTGCGGTCGACGGTGCTCTAAGCTTGGATGTGTGGCAATGGTATGAATAACGGGAAGCGTGTTTGTGGTCGAAGGCGCTCCTAGTTTGTATGTGTGGTAATGGTATGAATAACGCGAAGCGTGTGTATGGTCAAAGGCGCTCTAAGTTTGGATATGTGGTAATGGTATGAATAACGGGAAGCGTGTGTTTGGTCGAAGGCGCTCTAAGTTTGGATGTGTGGTAATACAATGAATTTACTGAAGCGTGTATGTGTGCAGTCGATGGTGCTCTAAGCTTGGATTGTCTGATAATGGTATGAATAGCGGGAAGCGTGTATATGGTCGAAGGCGTTCTAATGTTCGGTGTGTGGTAGTGCAATTTATATCGAGAAGTTTGTATGTGTGTGTCCTCGAAGGAGCCTTAAGAATGGAGGGCGTTAGTGGAATGAATAATGAGTAGCGTGTTTGTGTAGTTGAAGGTGTTCTAAGTTTGGATGTGTCGTAATTGAACGAATAAAGTAAAAACGTGTTTGTTTCGTCGAATGTACTCTAAGTTTGGATGTGTGGTAATGGTATGAATAACGGCAAGCCTGTGTGTGGTCGAAAGTGCTCGAAGCCTGGATGGTTGGTAATGGAATGAATAAGGGAAAGCATGTATGTGTGCGGTCGAAGGTGCTCTAATCTTAAGTGTGTGGTAATTGTATGAATAAAGGGAAGTGTGTGTGTGATCGAAGGTGCTCTAAGCTTGTGCGTGTGGTACCCGTATGAATAACGGGAAACTCTCGTGTGCGTGTGTGTGGGCGAAGGAGCTCTCAGCTTGGATATGTGGTAATGGAATGAATAACTGGAAGCGTGTATGTGTGCGGTCGAAGCTGCTCTAAGGTTAGGTGTGTGGTAGTGCAATTTATATCGAGAACTGTGTGTGTGTGTCTCCTCGAAGGAGCCCTAAGTATGGAGTGCGTTAGTGGAATGCATAACGGGCTTCGTGTTTGGGTGGTTGAAGATGTTCTAAGCTTGGATATGTGGTAATGGAATGTGTAACGGGAAGGGCTGTGGGTATGATCGAAGATACTCTAAGCTTGGATATGTGGTAATGGAATGTGTAACGGGAAGGGCTGTGGGTATGATCGAAGATACTCTAAGCTTGGATATGTGGTAATGGAATGTGTAACGGGAAGGGCTGTGGGTATGATCGAAGATACTCTAAGCTTGGATATGTGGTACTGGAATGAATAATGGGAAACCTGTGTGTGTGTTTGGAAGAAGCTGCTCTAAGCTTGTATGTGTGATAATGGAATGAAGAGCGGGAAGCGAGTATGTGTGCGGCCGAAGTTGCACTAAGGTCGGATATTTGGTAGAGGAATTAATAACGCCCGCACGCTCTCGTGTGTGTGTGTGTGTGTGTGTGTGTGTGTGTGTGTGTGTGTGTGTGTGTGTGTGTGTGTGTGTGTGTATAGGTGTGTGGTTGAAGGTGTTTTACACCTGGAATAAGCATAGAATGATTAATGTATATATGTGGTCGAAAGTTCTCTAAGCTTGGATATGTGGTAATGTTATGAATAAGAGATCCGTGTGTGTGTCTCGCTGAAGTTGCTCTAAGCATGGGTACCTGGTAATGGAATGAATGATGGGAAGCGTGTGTGTGTGTGTGTGTGTGTGTCGTCGATGGATATGTGGTAATGGAATCAATATCGGGAAGTCTGTCTGTGTGTTTGGAAGAAGGTGCTTTTTTCTTGGATGATTTTAGTGGAATGAATAAAGAGAAGCGTGTGTGTGTGTGTGTGTTTGTGTGTGTGTGGTGGAATGTGCTCTAATCTTTGATGTTTCGTAGTGCAATGAATAAGGGGAAGCGTGTGTGCGCGTGGTCGAAGTTGTTTGTAAGCTTGGATGAGTGGTAATGGAATTATTTACGTTAAGCGTGTCGAAGATGCTCTAGGCTTCCATTTGTGGTAGTTGTATGAATAACGGGATACCTGTGTGTGTGTGGCCGAAGGTGCTCTTATCTTGGACGTGTGGTCGTCATATGTATAACGGGAATCTTTTGTGTGTCTCGTCGATGTAGCTCTAAGCTTGGATGTGTGGTAGTACAATTAATATGGTATGCCTGTGTGTGTGGTCGAACGTGCTTTAAGCTTCGATGTGTGGTAGTGCAATGAATAACGGGAATCTTCTGCGCGTGTTGTCGAAGTTGCTCTAAACATGGATTTGAGTTAATGGAATTTACAACGAGTAGTGTGTGTCTGTATGATCGAATGTTCTCTAAGCTCCGGTCTGTTTTAGCGGAGTGTATAACGGGAAGAATGAGTGTTTGGTGGAAGTTGCTATCAGCTTGGATATGTGACAGTGAAATGAATAACCTGGTGTCTCTGTATGTATAGTCGATGTTCGAAGCTTTGATTTGTAGTATTGGAATGAATAGCTGGTAGATTGTGTTTGTGTTAGCTCAAGTTTGTTCTTGTCTTGGATATGTGGTAGTGGACTGGATGACATGAAGCGTGTATGTGTCTCGTCGAAGGTGCTCTAACATTGGATGTGTGGCACTGAAATGAATAACGAAAGATTATGTGTGTGTTCGAATCGTCTCTAAGCTTGGATGTTTTGTAGTCGAATGAATAACTGCTCGGTTAGTGTTCACGGTAATACTTAAAATGTAATTAATATAGATTTTACAAAAAATAGCTCTTTGTCGTCCATTAATTTTAAGCCAAATTGAAATCAATCCACAATGGCTGTCTCATGATGTCGGGGTTGTCCCACTTGTATAATTTTTTTTAAGCATTTCACCACAAGCAAGGCAGGAAGCCACTAGCACGCAAGCGGTTACAGAAGATTTAGAGCGAGAGCAGATAAGCGTGAAAGAGGAAAGGATGTGGAGAAGGATGTTGGATAGATCAAGGCAAGGGGTTACAGAAGATTCGGAGCGAGAGCAGATAGGAGTGAAAGAGGAAAGTACGTGGAGAAGGATAGTGGATAGATCAAGGCAAGGGGTTACAGATGATTTGGAGCGAGAGCAGATAGGAGTGAAAGAGGAAAGTATGTGGAGAAGGATATTGGATAGATCAAGGCAAGGGGTTACAGAAGATTTGGAGCGAGAGCAGATAGGAGTGAAAGAGAAAAGGATGTGGAGAAGTATAGTGGATAGATAAAGGCAAGGGGTTACTGAAGATTTGGAGCGAGAGCAGATAGGAGTGAAAGAAGAAAGGATGTGGAGAAGTATAGTGGATAGATCAAAGAAGATTTGGAACGAAAGCAGATATATCAATTCATCTAGCGTGATAAATATGCCGAATAGGCATCTCGTCTGCAGTCGTTCTCTCACAGACGTCCTGTCGCCTCCCTCTGTCTTTTTTTTACAAATACTTTCAAGGTAATTGCTCCGATGAGCTGCTCTCGCTGGCTCCCAGACTTCATGAATTCAAGCGTCCTACGAGGCTGGAATCCCGCTCTTACCTTTTCACTGTTGAAACTGTTAATTGTAGCCGTCTTCTACTCCCATAGCTTCATATCTCGCACCTCTCGCCTGTGTAACCCCCTTCCTTATTCCTTTTTCCCTGACAGCTATATTCTCCAACTATTCAAATTTAATGTCAATCGACATCTCCAGTTGCCTTGATCTATCCAATATCCTTCTCCACATCCTTTCCTCTTTCCCGCCTATCTGCTCTCGCTCTAAATCTTCTGTAACCGCTTGCGTGCTAGTGGCTTCCTGCCTTGCTTATTGAGCAATATTATTAATTATTATATCAATTATTATATTATATCATTGAGCAATATTATTAATTATTATATCAATTATTATATTATATCATTGAGCAATATAATTAATTATTATATCAATTATTATATTATATTTTTGAGGAATATTATTAATTACTATATCAATGATCATATTATATTATTGAGCAATATTATTAATTATTATATCAATTATTATGCTATATTAATGTGCAATATTATTCATTATTATATCAATTATTTTATTATATTATTGAGCAATATTAATTATTATATCAATTATTATATTATATTATTGAGCAATATTATTAATTATTATATCAATTATTATACTATATTATTGAGCAATATTATTAATTATTATATAAATTATTATATTATATTATTGAGCAATATTATTAATTATCATATCAATTATTATATTATATTATAGAGCAATATTATTAATTATTATATCAATTATTATATTATATTATTGTGCAATATTATTAATAATCATATCAATTATTATATTATATTATAGAGCAATATTATTAATTATTATATCAATTATTATACTATATTATTGAGCAATATTATTAATTATTATATAAATTATTAAATTATATTATTGAGCAATATTATTAATTATCATATCAATTATTATATTATATTATTGAGCAATATTATTAATTATTATATCAATTATTATACTATATTATTGAGCAATATTATTAATTATTATATAAATTATTAAATTATATTATTGAGCAATATTATTAATTATTATATAAATTATTAAATTATATTATTGAGCAATATTATTACTTATTATATCAATTATTATATTATATTATAGAGAAATATTATTACTTATTATATCAATTATTATATTATATTATTGAGCAATATTATTAATTATTATATCAATTATTATATTATATTATTGAGCAATATTATTAATTATTATATTATATTATTGAGCAATATTATTAATTATCATATCAATTATTATATTATATTATAGAGTAATATTATTAATTATTATATCAATTATTATATTATATTATTGTGCAATATTATTAATAATCATATCAATTATTATATTATATTATTGAGCAATATTATTAATTATTATATCAATTATTATACTATATTATTGAGCAATATTATTAATTATTATATAAATTATTAAATTATATTATTGAGCAATATTATTAATTATTATATAAATTATTAAATTATATTATTGAGCAATATTATTACTTATTATATCAATTATTATATTATATTATTGAGCAATATTATTAATTATTATATCAATTATTATATTATATTATTGAGCAATATTATTAATTATTATATTATATTATTGAGCAATATTATTAATTATCATGTCAATTATTATATTATATTATAGAGCAATATTATTAATTATTATATCAATTATTATATTATATTATTGTGCAATATTATTAATAATCATATCAATTATTATATTATATTATAGAGCAATATTATTAATTATTATATCAATTATTATATTATATTATTGAGCAATATTATTAATTATTATATCAATTATTATATTATATTATTGAGCAATATTATTAATTATTATATTATTGAGCAATATTATTAATTATCATATCAATTATTATATTATATTATAGAGCAATATTATTAATTATTATATCAATTATTATATTATATTATTGAGCAATATTATTAATTATTATATCAATTATTATATTATATTATTGAGCAATATTATTAATTATTATATTATATTATTGAGCAATATTATTAATTATCATATCAATTATTATATTATATTATAGAGCAATATTATTAATTATTATATCAATTATTATATTATATTATTGTGCAATATTATTAATAATCATATCAATTATTATATTATATTATTGAGCAATATTATTAATCATAATATTAAAATAGGAACATTAAAATAGTAATACATAAAATGCAAGTAATTTCGATTTCACAAATAACAGCACTCCGTCATGGCCAACGTTTCTCGCTAGAGCATTAATGCCTGTGTAGTGAGTTCAAGCCTCCGTAGTTTCTTCATACTTTAGAGCTTGTCCCAAATCTAAGCCACGCTTAGAAAATCGTTTCAAATAGTTAAAAAGGGTACTTCAACGTTATTTATTGTTAACAAGTCTGTCTCGCTAGATCAATTACAGCTGAATAGTGACTAAAGTCCTCACCGAATGCTCCATATTCATGACCTTGTGCTACATCTAAGCTACCTTTAGTACCTCGTTTCAAACACTTGAAAAGCAAACTTCGACGTGATGCGACAGCAAGCTTGTCACGCTAGATCAATTCGGAGTGTGTTCGATCCTGACTGGGTCCTCTATATATTCGGTATTATGCCACGTCCCTACTCTACTCTGAGTAAACAGCTGCTTTTGAAGTGTTTGAACGGCTTTCCGTAATCGCTCATTAATCTCCGGCCTTGTGTCACCGTCTGTTAAGACGTGAGTGCGCGGCTAAATACATAGAAATACTTGTGTCAGTATTTAGTTAGATCTGGAAGTTATTTTCCTTTTAATAACAGTTTTAAGAAGTAATCTAATGTATTTTATTCAATACCCTAAGCCGCAGCTTTTAATGGATTTTATTGGATTATCGATAATCTCTTACCACAAAGATAAATAACATCGGCTTGAAATCTTCTGTCAGGACTTTTATTTGCCTTCATTTTATCTTAGTGAGCTCATACCTTTCGAAAACTTTTGCAATTTTTTTTTATTTGATAAATTTAACTCGGAATTCAAAGAAGGTATGAAGATTTCGATATTCTTTCGAGAATCTTATTCCCAAGAGACTTGAGCCTAAAAATGTTCGGGAAAGCAACTTAAAGGCATTGTGTCTCGCAAAATAAATTCTGTAGTGTGGTAAACAAGCTCTTCATGTTAAAATAAAACTTTTGTTTTACAAGCGAAGTTAGTACGACAAGAAATAATGGTTAATTTGCTGTTTAGCATCCGGGATCAGTTCGCATTAAGAATTTCCAGAATACTTACAATTAGGTGTAAACGTACGTGCTTCCTTCGAAAATGTGTTAAGAAATTTGATAAAATCTACCATTTTGGAGTTATCGACAATAAAAGTTCGGATTCATTTGCGTCGCGGCAGACATTACTGGAGTTGTTTGCATATATTCACTGCGGAATAGCTATTAGTAATACTCACTTGCCTTGATTATTGCGCATGCAGCGCACAATTTAGCGTGTGTACGTAAATAGTTCTCTTGCGCAGTAATTGACGCACGTTGAGACAAGTAAGATCACTAGAAAAAATAGCCGCCATTTTGTTTCAACACTTCTGATGTCTTATCAAGTGATGGTGTTGAATATAGAATAAATGGTTTTAAAAGGATCAAATCAATCAAACATCTCTCTCTAGGAGAAAAGCTGTTACATCTGTTTATTTTGATTGGCCATTCCAGCTTATGTTACAGCGTTTCCCCCAACGAGTGGCATTTGATTGATTTGAAACTTTTAAAACCCTTTATTCTACATTCATAACCATCACTTGATAAAACACCAGAAGTGTTGAAATAGAATGGCTATTTTTGGAGTGATTTTGTAACATTTTTATGCTATAATTTTCGAATAAATAATTATATTTGCTCTACTCTGTATTGAACACTCTTTTAAGAATAGTATTTTTTGGTTATTGGAATTTATTCCGTATACGCCGATCCTATACTTGGATATATATATATATATATATATATATATATATATATATATATATATATATATATATATATATATATATATGTATAATACCTGTTTTTAATTTTAGGTAAGCGATTCGGTGGCGATTTATGCATCTGAAAATAATTCATATTTATCTGTATCTCACTCATTTAAACCGTTATTTAACTCCTCTCTTTAAAACTTCTCTCTGTTAAATTTGAATCCCCACCTTCACCTTTAGGCCTTCCTGTTTTTCTTTCTTCTATTACACCCTCTCTCTAAAGCTATCATACATTTCCCAATCACACTTGTTTTCCACTCCCACACATACACTCTCACTAAAAAAATTTTTTTTATACCCGGAGTTATATTTTCAGATTTCTTTTTGAATTTGTAGGTCTGATGAATTAGATCGTGATTACATTATATAATTATTATAACCATGGAATATTAGTGTTTGAGCCTTTTATATTATATATATATATATATATATATATATATATATATATATATATATATATATATATATATATATATATATATATACTGTGAATCTGTCACGAGTAGTCCTCATAGTATTACATAAAATGCAAGTCATTTAGATTTTACAAATAAGGGCATGGTGTTGTGTAATAAGTAGTATGCTCGTCTCGCTAGGTCAATGACGACTGAGTAGTGAGTTCAATCCTCACTGGGTGCTCCTAACCTTCGGCCTTGTGCCACATCTAAGTTACGCTTAGCAAATCCTTTCAAATACTTGAAGAGGCCATTTCGACGTGGTGTTATTGTTAGCAAGTTCGTATCACTCGATCCATAACAACTGAATAATCAGTTCGATTCTCACTAGGTGCTCATAACTTTCGGCCTTGTACCACATCTAAGCTATGCCTAGTCAATCATTATATAATATAAAAGATGAGCACTTTGACGTGATGTAATGGTTAGAAAATTTGTCACGCTCGATCATTTGCGATTAAGTAGTGATTTCGATCGTCAAAAGGTGCTCTTTAATTTTAGCCTTGTGCTACAACTAAGCTACTTAGTAAATCACTTACGCTTCCCTAGCTTTTGTCGGGAATGTTTCAAAATAATATTAATTGTCTAGATATTATGTCTTGCTTTTAGATTTGAATTCATGATCACAGTTTCGTATCCTTCAAGCGTTAAACAAATCAGGATTATCATTTAAAAAACGCATTAATTATTTTTAAAATAGTAACACAGATACGTCCCCAGTCTATTTTATAATTCAAAAAGGTAGAAAAAAGACAGTTTTATTGTAAAATCCAAAAATTTAGATACAATTACGTTTTATACCATAGTCACAAAAGTAGACAATGGTCTTTTTTCACTCTAGAATCCAAACGATATTCATACGCCAAAAAAGTAGTCCATGGTATAATTTGCACTACAGTCAAAAACCAAGATATAGGCTCAGTTTTGCATTAGTCAAAAAGGTGTCGTTCAAACTACAGTTAAATGTGTGCCCGTTTTATAGTAAAAAAAAAATGTATAAAGTGGCCACTGAAAAACTGAAGGGTTTGCAAGTTAAAGAACACCCCTTGGAGATTAAAATGGCTACGTATAATGTTCAGCAACGAGTAAAACTCATTGAATTCTTCTATTCCAATCAATTATTCAATTTCAGAGAATTAATAAAATATCTTCTCGCCATAACAAATTTGAATGAAGGGATCAGTTGGCGAACTTGCATAGTGGTCGAAGATGTACGGCAAGGTGTCCTTCTACCCGTCGTCGATCTGCTCAACAAGGCATAGCCAGAACATCGCTGGGGTAGATTGTTCTAGTTCCACGTGCCATGTTAATTCCCCACTCCAAGTTCTCACTGCCTTAACCAGGTATTGAACTCACACACTTCGGGTCCTGTCATTGGATCTAACTAACGCCTTTATCAACTGTGCCATGTGTCCTTGAGGACATCTGTGCATGAATTTCCGGGTATTATAAAACTTATGTCCTCAGCAACCATTTTTTACCAGTGCTCATATTGCAATTTCTGCTGTTATCATTGCATTTCTTTTACAAGAGCTCATATTGCAATATGAGCATTGGTAAAAAATAATGCTGAATATTTACAATACCCAGAAATTCATACACATCACGCATGGAACTTAACTGACTGACACATACTTAGGGTATTAAACTAAAATCAAAATGGTAGAAATATCTAAGGGTTTTTTTTCTAGAGTAAAAAGGTAGAAATATGTATGATTTTAAACTTGTAAACTAAAGGTAGACATAGGATTTTAATTAGTGCCCAAAAGGTAGACACCTCTCAGGTTTGCCATGAAGTCACAAAGCCGAACATAGGTCTGGTTTATGCAGGTGTCTGCATATATAGACCCAGAAGGTGTCTCTTTGTGGGTTTTTAACCCCTTTGCAATGTATACAGTTGGGGTATTCTAAAACCCGTCGTCAGTACAGACAAAATATCGCCCTGTCGACTGGGGCTTCAGAATACGACGACCGCACCTCTGCAGAGATTTAAGACCCCACCTCAATAAGGCGTCTTGTGTATGACGATAAACTACATCCGACTGCAAAGGATCAGGAGGTTTTGAGAAGCGTGGAACCACCTCTTAATTGCTGGCGTTTCCAGGTCCGTCCTGACGCGGGGTGATAGCACCGACTAGGGTCCCATCTATGGGCAAATAGTTACCCCCCAAACTAGGGTCAAAACAGAAATAAGTTTTGAAAAAAATATTACCACCAATAAAAAATCTTTTTGGATTAAATGACCCATTGATGTTTGCTGTAAAACAACTCAAACTAGGAACAGACAAAATATAATCAGTTACGTAATAATATACAGGGTGTTGCAGCAAAATCCGACACTTGACAAAAAGAAAACGAAATCGGCAATAAAAACAAAAGTTGTATATGCAGAGACCCGACAGTTTATTTAGCGACAGATAGAGTTACATACTACATTATTTTTCAAAGTAACCGCTGCTGGCGGTGACGACCATCTCAAAGCGGGCGCGAAGTGAGTCACACACTTTGGAAACCATGTCTTTGTCTATAGCGGCGAACGCCTCCACGATGGCAGCCTACAGAGACTCGACCGTATTGTGGGCGTGTTGTTGGTCTTGGCCTCGATCACGCCCCAAAAGAAATAGTAAAGGGTGTTGCAGTCGGGTGAGGAAGGCGGCCACATGTCCGGCGAACAGTGGTGAGGAACATTGTTGAGCAGCCACGCTTGGGTCGTCTTGGCCTTGTGTGCAGGGGCGGAGTCCTGCTGGAAGACATAGGGGCGTCCGGGGGCAATCTTGTTCATCCAGTGCTTCACCATGCTCCTCAGCATCTCCTAGTAGATCTAAGCGGTGACTCTAGGGCCCTTTTGAAAGAAGAACGGAGGCATGATATCCTCCACGCTGCACACAAGGCCAAAACGACCAAAGTGTGGCTGCTCAACAACGTTCCTCACCACTAGTCGCCGGACTTGTGTCCGCCCTCCTCACCCGACTGCAACCTCCTTGACTATTTCTTATGGGGCGTGATCGAAGCCAAGACCAACAAGGACGCCCACAACACGGACGACTCTCTGAAGGCTGCCATCGTGGAGGAGCTCGCCGCTATGGACAAGGACATTGTCGCCAAAGAGTGTAACTCATTTCGCGCCCGTCTTGAGATGGTCGTCGCCACCAGCGGCGGTTACATTGAAAAATAATGTAGTATGTAACTCTAAGTGTTGCTAAATAAACTGTCGGGTCTCTGCATATACAACTTTTTTTTTTATTGCCTATTTCATTTTCTTTTTGTCAAGTGTTGGATTTTGCTGCAACACCCTTTACAAAAAATGTTACTTACCAGCCAAGTTTATTTATATTCGTACACGTGATATCGGCTCATCGTCTTGACTTAGAGCTTTTTCCGCTGCTTCTTTTCATCACACTTTGGACTTGTGAGCCTATCTCTTCGTTTCCGTCTCTGGCAATGTCCCTCTTTCCCCAAGCGGCAAGCGAATCCCAATCCTTCTTGTTCTTATCGTTGGCACGTTTCCCCCAAGCCTGAAGAGAGTCCCAATCACGTTTGTCTTTCGAGTCGCCATTTCTTTTACCCCAAGCGGACATGGAGTCCCATGTATCAGCTCCTCTCTTACCCCAAGCCGACATCGAATCCCAAGTATCAGCGCCTCGTTTTCCCCACGCCGACATCGAATCCCAGGTATCAGCACCTCGTTTACCCCAGGCCGACATCGAATCCCAGGTATCAGGGTTTCTTTTACCCCAGGCCGACATCGAATCCCAGGTATCATCGCCCCGTTTACCCCAAGCTGACATCGAATCCCAGGTATCAGGGTTTCTTTTACCCCACGCAGCCATTGAATCCCAGGTATTGGGATTTCTTTTTCCCCACGCAGCCATTGAATCCCAGGTATTGGGATTTCTTTTTCCCCACGCAGCCATTGAATCCCAGGTATTGGGATTTCTTTTTCCCCACGCAGCCATTGAATCCCAGGTATTGGGATTTCTCTTTCCCCACGCAGCCATCGAATCCCAGGTATTTGGACTTCTTTTGCCCCAAGTGTTCATTGAGTTCCAGGTGTCTAGTCTGTTTTTCTTTTCAGGTAATTCCTCGTCAGTGCCATCGATTTCACGGGCCACTCTGGATCTAAGCCCGGAGCGTCTTCCCCATGCATTTGCCGTCGTAGAAGGGTAACCATTCTCTTTTAACCATAACAGCATTAAGTTCCAGTATCTTTCATCAGAGCTATCCAAAGCATTTGCTGGAGCTGGAAATGCACCCCTGGCGACGGCCTGCCGTATAGCACTCAGGGCTTTGCCATTAGTAGTACTACGCTTGCTCCACGACTTTAAATTTTCACTTTTTACAACAGATACAGGTTTTAAGTTCTTACTGCTTCCAATATCATTTTTCTCTTCGGCAATTAACCTCCGAGTCTGTGTAAGTGCCAGCATCATGATCACGAGGAAATGGCTGAAAATCGACGCCATGTTGATTTCGAGGGTTCACTCTGAAAAGAAAAAAAAACGAGAATAATTTATAAACTATCGCTTTGGTCAGGATAAGCATTTTTTTTTAATGAAAAGAATTATATAGTAATTACCGAAATTTAAGGCGTACAAGTCGACCCGGCGTACAAGTCGACTCGGCGTACACATCGACCCGGCGTACAAGTCCACCTGGCTTACACGTCGACCCGGTATACAAATCGACCCGGCGTGCAAATCGACCCGGCGTACAAGTCCACCTGGCTTACACGTCGATCCAGCGTACACGTCGACCCGGCGTAGCCGTCGACCCTGCGTACAACTTGACCACAAGATATTTAGCTCAAAATTCTGAGTTGGGCTTATACTTACCGTAGAGTTCGCCCTCCAAACATACTCTAGACCACTAGTGGCCCAAAACTTAGGCCTACCTGTAAACGAAGTTAGGCTAAAGTATATGAAAAGCTGTGTCAAGACTATATAAGTTCATACCACTTACCTGTATATTGAGACACTAAATGTAATATCTTTCTATATGCGTTGGTATAGCAAACATCCTACCACCCATACCAATAGACACCGTATATTGTATCGGTATGAGTTAACGAACATTTCAAATTCGTCAGGTTGACTGATAAACATATTAAAGTCAACATCGACTCCTGTAAATTATTAATACCGTATATTACACATCATAACAAGTCGATAAATAAATTAAATTATCAAAATGGCTTAATTCTTCTTGGTGATTTTCTCACCTTAGATGTGGCACAAGGCTATGGGGTACCCACTGAGGATCGAGGTTCTAGTAAGACAAACTTGTTAACCATTAGACCCCGTCGAGGTGTCCAGAGCTACCCGCATATATAACTTGATTATAGACGTTACGACTTAGTTAAACATTCCTCTGCACTTTTCGGAAAAACTGAATTCCGAAAACTGGTGCACACGAGTGACCCAAACATTTCTCCTCATGTTTTAAATTAAGAGTTGTTCTTCTCGTAAACTGGTTGCCAACCAAGGTTAAATAGCCTAGTCTGTTCTACTGTTTAACTTATAGCTGGAGGGAGGAGATAACTTTCTCAATTAAATGTAACGAACACGACTGTAATTCGAAATCGGCTATCCTGTTACACCTATGACACCACCCGCACATAAACTGTGATTACTTGTCTGCACGTTTTCAACTGACTTCAAATGGAACGAGTATATCGAATCAATAGCTGCATCTACTGCAAGGAAAGTTGGCTCATTGTGTCGTGCTAGAAAGTTTTTCCTCTCGTCAAAGTCAATCTTGCGCATTTACAAATTCGCATTCTTGCATTGAATACTGTTGGCATATCTGGTGTGGTGATGCTGCTGTACATCTAGAGGTTCTTGGCAAAATCCAAAGAAGGGTTTGCAATCTAATCGATCTTAACTTGGCATCTCGACTTCAGTGACTTTCTCACAGACGTGACGTGGTTTGCCCCCGTCATTTCTAGAAATATTTTCATGGCAACGCCTCTGACAAGCTTTTTACCCAGGTGCCCCGACTACATGAATTAAGCGTGCTAGTTGAGCATATATATATATATATATATATATATATATATATATATATATATATATATATATATATATATATATATATAAATATAGAAGTCAACAATGAATTAATGCAAGATTTCTTAATAAGGTGTGGCTAAGCATCATAGAAAAACTTTGCTGCCCACCGTCAGCATGGCTGAGGTTAGACTCCTGGGGAGCGATAGCCTGCGCCTTTTTGGCCACATGTTTTCAACTGACTTGAAGTGAGCGACGACATCGTATGCAAGGAAAGTTGTGTCACCGCATCGTGCTAAAATAATACTTTTTCATTTCAGAGTCCATGTCGCACATTTATACATCAAGCATTCATCTGTGCTTTGAATACTGTTGCCATATCTGGTCTAGTGGATCTGCTATTCATCTGGAGCTTCTTGACAAAATCCAAAAGGAAGATCTGTAATGCAGTCGATCCTGACTTGGCATCTCGACTTGAGTCACTTTCTCACGGACTTGACATGGCTTCCCTCTGTCTTTTCTACAAATATTTCCATGGCTACTACTATGACGAGCTTTATTTCCCTGGGGCCCCGCCTACGTGAATTCAAGCGTGTTACTAGATTGGCACCCATCTTCCACTCTTTTGCTGTTGAAATAGCGAAATGCAACGCCACTTCTACCTTGTCAGTTTCGTTTCTCGCACTTCCTACCTGTAAAAATCTCTTTCGTTTACTTGCTTCACTACTAACTATAATCCTCAAAGATGTAAATGCAATGTCAATCGCCATCTTGTATCTTCTTGAACCCCGTTCATCTTTTGTCCTTTCCTCAATCCTCCCTATACTCAGTCTTTTCTCTCACATTCACTCCTTGTAACCCGTTGCATACTAGTGGCATTCCCGACTTGCTTGGGGTGAAATGATTAACAAAATTTAAATGCAACGTCAATCGCCATCTTCTATCTTCTTGAATCCCGTTCATCTATTGTCCTTTCCTCAATCATGCCCATACTCAGTCTTTTCTCTCACTTTTACTCTTTAAAACCCCTTGCACACTAGTGGCATTCCCGACTTGCTTGGGGTGAAATGATTAACAAAATTAATAATACTGTTACACGTATCTTCCAGTTTGTCTTTCATATAAAGTTGATAGCTAGCAAAATTTGAATTAAATTACATCTTAAATTTAATCCCAAGGTACGCTTTAGAATAAAAGTTTAATTCGCAGTTATATTTTTTCACATGACCACAACAAATGTTTTACTTGATAGCAACTAATATACACAACTGGCAGAGATGATAAAATATTCAGACATTGCTTCTGTTTTTACTTTGTTTCATGGCTGTAGAAACTCTTTTTTTTTAAAACTGGCCACTCTGCATTGATTTCCGGTCTGCTGTTCTAAATGTTTTTGTAGCAAGTCGTTCATTTTGCCCTGCTATCAATCAAATTTGTTTTCTGTTTGGTAAATCTATAAAGGGCAATAATCACAGATAAAGGTTAAGCCTTCATCTACTTTATGTCTCATTTGCAGACGATAATTGCGGCCATTATATTATCAAAGACGCCATCTTTAGATAATTGATTTCATACTTTTATCAGTCAGCATCCATCCAGATTTGATTTACTTCTATGTCAGCTGATTCGCAATAACATAACGTAACGGTAAATAAAAAGCTCAAGTTGCAAGCGACAAATTGGTAATGTCGAAATCAAACGAGTACAGAGGTGTAAATAACTGGGAGTATTGTAACCGAGGACGTAAAATACGACACAGAAATTCGAAATGTAATAACAAAATATACGTTGAAAGAAAGGAAGATATCCTCTTCCGGATATCTCACTATGAGTTATTTCCCTTTGTCTCAAATTCCTTTTCTTTTTTGTTCACCTCTGCTGTAGACAGGTATTGGACTCAAAACTCTTTCGGTTAATTCACTGGCTTATCAACGCTTTTATCCACTGGGCCATGTGCCTTCGGGAGAGCAAAGAATTAGAGAGTTCAGTTAAAGGGGAATAACTGAAACTACAGCAATCGAACGAAATGATGGAGGAAATTAAAGGGTTCAGTTCGAAATTCCAATCACCTGAAGAAGGACGGAGCGTACAACGACCGAGAGGTCGTGAATATGGCAACAAAGATGAGGATAAGAGCCCGAACATTCTAAATAGCGTAAATTGTTACAATACCTCATCTCAGAAATATAGACAGATATAGAAGAAGGCCGGAGCGTACAACGGTCTAAACGTCGTGAATATGGCAACAAAGATGAGGATAAGAGCCCGAACATTCTCAATAGTGTAAATAATTACAATACCTCATCTCAGAAATATAGACAGATATAGAAGAAGGCCGGAGCGTACAACGGTCTAAACGTCGTGAATATGGCAACAAAGATGAGTATAAGAGCCCGAACATTCTAAATAGTGTAAATAATTACAATACCTCATCTCAGAAATATAGACAGATATAGAAGAAGGCCGGAGCGTACAACGGTCTAAACGTCGTGAATATGGCAACAAAGATGAGGATAAGAGCCCGAACATTCTAAATAGTGTAAATAATTACAATACCTCATCACAGAAATATAGACAGATATAGAAGAAGGCCGGAGCGTACAACGGTCTAAACGTCGTGAATATGGCAACGAAGGTGAGGACAACAGTCTGAACAATGTAAATAGTGTAAATAATTACAATACCTCATCTCAGAAATATAGACAGATATAGAAGAAGGCCGGAGCGTACAACGGTCTAAACGTCGTGAATATGGCAACGAAGATGACAACAGTCCGAACAATGTAAATAGTGTAAATAATTACAATAAATATAGACATATTAAAACATTATTATCTCCAAAACATTTCTCATAATCTAAAAATTTTGTTTCACTTTAAATCCCCTGCAAAGGCTTGATAAGCCGTAAAAAACGAATCAAACAATCAGTGAAATACTGATTAGCTACACAGGCATGTCTTTTAGATTTATTTACATTCTCTGGAATATAAATGTATAGAAACTACCCTGAGGAAAAATTGGGCCATAAGTTTATATATTGATTGTAATATAGAATTGATCCCCCACTTCTTTTCCACATTACGATTTCTTGTTTGTTTATCAAATTGTTTACATATCAATTCACCTTTTCTCCTCCATTATTTGGTTAATAAGTAAAACTTGTATCAGTAAATAATTATTATCTCCAAAACAATAATACATTATAAAAATATTATCTGGCTTAAAATAAACTGCAAAGGGTTGATAAGCCGTAAAAAAAATCAGTCCAACCAAAATGTGTCATAGTGGCTCTATGGCTCTCCTTGGAAGAAATGATTTTTTTTTAAATTGTTAAAAATTGACGTCTTTTTAGAGAAAAGTGAATAACATTTTTCAAGAAATTTCTATGAATAAATTTCTGTAAATAAATTCAGTTCAACAATCTAGATCTCAAATGAGAGGACAGCATTTTTAGAAATGTTGTCTCTTTCTGATTCTCAGTGTTTTTCTTACGATATTCCTTAAAATTTCTTCGGAGGAAAGAAGGTTTGGAAAATCTGATACTCACAGGACAGATTGAAGACAAGAGGCACAGAAGAAAACAACTCATAAACTAATTAGTGGTCTTGAGTAAATGGATGGCGGAACAAGTTTTAGGAGAGATAACAAGAAGACAACATTTATTAAAAGCGACAAAAAGAGGAAATTGTGGAGAGCTATGATCATCAACGTCCTGAAGGAAAACGACACACAGAAGAAGAAGAATGAGCTTTTGTAAATGGATGGCAGAACAATGTTTAGCAGAGATAACAAAAAGACAGAAATTATTAAGAGCTACAAAGGACCAGAAAATGTGGAGAGCCGTGATCGCCTACGCCCTGAAACAAAACGGTACGTAGAAAAAGACAGAGCTTGCGTAAATTGATGGCGGAACAGGATTTAGGAGAAATAACAAAAACAGAAAATTTATTAAAGGACATGAAGTTGTGGAGAACCGTGATCGCCAAGGGACACGGCACCTAGGACAGGAAGAAAAATGAGATTGAGGAAATGGATGAAAGAACAGGGTTTAAGTGAGATAAAAAAATGAAAAACAATATTAAGAGCTACCATGGACAAGAAATTTTGGAGAGCCATGATCGCCTACGCCTTGAAGGTTTGGTTTGGTTTGTCTTTTTGTTTTACGGAATACCAACCTCAATGGGTCATTTAATGCCGACAATTTTTTTTTCATGTTAATATTTTTGTTTTATCAAAAATCTATTTCTGTTAATATTTTTTTCCTGAAAATTGTATAGCTGGTAATATTTTTTTTTAAAAACGTATTACTGGTAATAGGTTTTGTCTTTAAAAATTTATTTCTGGTAATAAATTTTACAAAGTACTTCTGGTATTAAAACCTTTTTTTACACTTTCATAATGCTTTTTAACTCAGATTCGAGGTTAACTTTTTGCCCATAGCTGAAACCCTAACAGGTGCTACCACCCCGGGTCAGGGTGGATATGGGAACACTAGCAATTAAGAGGTGGTTCCACGCTCCTCAAAGCCTCCTGATCAGAGGCCTTGCTGTTGGACGTAGGTTATCGTCTTACCCAGGACGCGGACGTAGTTTATCGTCTTACCCAGGACGCGGACGTAGTTTATCGTCTTACCCAGGACGAACGCCTTGAAGGGACACGGCACATTGGACAAGAAGAAGAAAGAGCTTGAGTAAATGGATGCGAGAACAGGGTCATAAGAAAGATAACAAGAAGACAAAAATGATTAAGAGCTACAAAAGTTAGGAAATTGTGGAGAGCCATGATCGCCTACGCTCTGAAGGACACAGCACATAGAAGAAGAAGAAGAAGAAGAAGAAGAAGAAGAAGAAGAAGAAGAAGAAGAAGAAGAAGAAGAAGAATGAGCTTGAGTAAATGAATGGAGGAACACGTTAGAGAGGATAAAAAAAGCAAAAATTATTAAGAGCTACGAAAGACAAGAAATTGTGGAGAGCTATGATTGCCTACGTCCTGGAGTGACAAAGCACATAGGACAACAAGAAGAATGAACTTGAGTAAATGGATGGAGGAACAAGGTTTAGGAGAACTAACAAAAAGAGAAAATTTATTAAGATTTGCAAAGGACTGGAAATTGTGGAGAGCCATGATCGCCTACGCCCTGAATAAACACGACACACAGAAGAAGAATTGGATGCAAAGAATGTTCCATACTGTCGGAGAAAGAAATTTCGTCACCCGATTACAGGGAAAATGAAAAAAAAAATCAATTTTCCCTTCTAATCAAATTTGACCTGAGCAGGCAGTGTGTCAAAGTTTTGAACCTAGTGAATAACAGTTTCCAGTATTCCTGGATTGAGTTATGACAAAATAAAATTCGATCTTTTTGCTCCTATCACAAACTAGAAAATGAATGCGACATCAACATTTCACAAACTCGGTTACTGATATGCTGAAAGGAGAAGAGGAATCTTTTGTGTCTGTCGATATGGTCTAGTGCCCCCGCTGTTCGTCTCGAGGTCCTCGACAAAATCCAGAGACAGATATGCAGTGTGATAGGTCCTAAACTGGCATATCGTCTACAAGTATTTTCATGGCAACTGCTCTGATGAGCTACTTTCACTGGTTCCCCAACTGCATGAATTTAAGCGTGCTACTAGGTTGGCATTTCGGTCCCACCCTTTCACTGTCGAAACGGTTAAATATAGCCGTCTTTTCTACTCCAACAACTTCTTCTCTCGCACTTCCCGACAGTGGAATTCCCTTCCTCTTACTTGCTTCCCTGATAGCTATAACCTTCAAATATTCAAATGTAATGTCAATCGACATCTTCTGATGCCTTGATCTTGTTCCCCGTCCTTCTCTGTGTCTTCTCCTCAAACACGCCTCTTTATTCCTGCTCTGACTTTCTGTAACCCCTAGCGTGCTAGTGGCACTCCCGCCTTACCTGGGGTGATATGTTAAAAACAAAAAAATGGGGGTAAAATCCCAAAGTCGAAAATTACAAACATCTGGTTGAAAACATTACTTGAAATTTTTCATCTTTTGATATACAATACAAATAAATTTCCTGCTCATCTAGACGGCCGTGGGCGACTCGAATTGTCGAACGACTTCACCAAAGATATTAAGGTTGCTTTGTAGGTTGGCTTTGTTTGGCGACATATCAAAATTGACGGGTTGGGTACTTCAACGTGGTGCAATGGTTAGCAAGCTTGTCTCGCTAGATCAATTATGACTGAACAGGGAGTTTGATCCTCACTGGGTGCCCCATACTTTTGGCCTTGAACCACATTTAAGCTTCGACGCGGTGTAATGTTTAGCAAGCTTCTGTCGCTGGATCAATTATGACTGAACAAGTTCGTTCGTTCGTCACTGGTTGCTCTATACTTTCGGCCATGTGTCACATTTAATCTTCGATGTGGTGTAATGGTCTGCAAGCTTGTGGCGCTGAATAGTGAGTTTGAGCCTCACTGTGTGCTCCATATTTTCAGCCTTGTGCCACATCTAAGCTTAGAAAATTATTCGCGTGGTGTTTGTAAAGCCTGTCTCGCTAGATCATTTACGACTGAGTGTGTTCAATCCACACAGGGTACACGTTACTTTCAGCCTTGTGCCACCTTTTAGCTGCGTTTATTCAACATCTAAGAGTTATTTCAAGAGCCGAAACCACAATTTTCTGTATTTATATTTGGACTATTGTCCTCATCGTTTCGGACACGGTGCTCTCCGACATTACGTAGATGTATATAGATCTCAGTAAGCTATAAGGGATTCTGAACTGAACGCTTTACTTAAGTAGATTGTCCATTGTTCATATCACGAGATATCATTTAGTTCTTATTTTTATATTTTGTACGTAATTATATTTTTTGACATAATCATAATTTCAGTGATAAAAGTCTTACTATTGAACCCACAGCTGGAGGAAGAAAAGGTAGCTTCATACATTTCCTCATATGTGCGTAAGTAAATATAACAACTCAAAATGAAATAGGAACTCGGTTCTCCCGCTAAGAAATCCGAGCCGTTATCAATTACACCAACCACACGTTCAAGATTACAGCACCTGGTATTACCAAGCGGTCACTCATCTAGGACTGACCAGCCTCGACGTTGATTAACTTCGTACAGAGTGACTCAACGTGATATGATTGTAAGTCCACTACACCACAAAACAAAAATGAACAATAATTGACAAGGCTTCATCTAAAAAATTAAGACAATTCAAGACTATTACTACTTGGTGGAAAAGCAAGAGAAATAAGATGAAAGAAATACTAGTGAAAAATGAATAATAATGGACAAGGCTTCATCTAAGAAATTCAGACAACTTAAGACTATTACTACTTGGTGGAAAAGCAAGAGAAATAAGATGAAAGAAATACTAGTGAAAAATGAATAATAATGGACAAGGCTTCATCTAAGAAATTCAGACAACTTAAGACTATTACTACTTGGTGGAAAAGCAAGAGAAATAAGATGAAAGAAATACTAGTGAAAAATGAATAATAATGGACAAGGCTTCATCTAAGAAATTCAGACAATTTAAGACTATTACTACTTGGTGGAAAAGCAAGAGAAATAAGATGAAAGAAATACTAGTGAAAAATGAATAATAATGGACAAGGCTTCATCTAAGAAATTCAGACAAATTAAGACTATTACTACTTGGTGGAAAAGCAAGAGAAATAAGATGAAATTTATTCACATTAATATCAGAATTATTCTTTGATGAATTTTGGATAACCATTTTTTTATTTGACCTAGTAATTATTTATATTAAACTAAATCTGACTGTAGATATGAACATGTTTGTCTCACAGAACGATTTTTATTTTATCTTTAAGATGCCATTATGATGAAACTTGTGCAACAAAAGCACGCATGCGTACAACCACATCCCGACAGTTTCTGCCTGTCTGAGTTGATGTTAAGTAAGCATCAACTCAGGTCTGTCAGGTATCGATTGACCATTTGGTAATTGATTTTTCTCTCATTCTGTAAAAGCAGTTTTCGGCATTGAATTATCCCTGGGAATCTGTAAAGTCACCCATGTGACAAGGTTTGTCTCTTCATACGAACCTTTCATGCGCTTTCGAGCGTCTGTCAGCAGATTAACAGTTACGTGGAATTATTACTCTCCACAACTTCCTGTCTCTCATTTAATTATACCCCCATCCTTCTTTATCCTTTTTCTGCCATCCATATGCTATCTCTTATTTCATATGTCATCTCTTTCCAGCATATGGGTGATCATGGCTCTCCACAACTTCCCACCTTTTGTTGCTCAAAGTAACTTTTGACTTTTTAACTTCAATATACCTCCTTCTTCTGTCATCCATATACTTCGTTTTTTAATATCCTATGTCTCTTCAGGGCGACATTGTCAAGGCTCTCCACATCTTCCCGCGTTTTGTTATTCTAACTTTTGAAAGTTTACAATCCATCTTCGTCATTTTCTCACATCCATCTGCTTCATCGTTTATGCGGCAAGTTTTTTCAGAACGTAGGCGATCATGGCTCTCCACCACATCCTGTCTCTTGTTACGATATGTTGTGACCATATTATTAGCATAATTTGTTATTGATCTATCATCCGTATGCTACTTCTTCATTTATGTACCACATTCCTTCAATACGTGACGATCATGGCTCTCCACGATTTCTTCCCTTTTAGTGCTCTGAGCAATATTTAATTCTTGTTCATTGTATCTGCTCTGCTATTAGTAAATACGAGCTCCTTAGACAAATTGTTCGCTATTTCCTCTCTGTCCCGACTTGCCTTGTGAGTATTGAAATTTCCAAGGCGTCCTGGGCAGTAAATGGTATTGTCAGCATTCGTCAGTAGAAACGCATCCCTTTCAGTTAAACTCTCTTCTTCATCCGTAATGAAAGAGTCCAGTCCCCTCTCCGGTCATATCTATCCTCATGCATGACACACGTGTAGATAAATAGATAGATAGATAGATAATGAAAAGACAAAGATATGAAGACAGATATTTCGGTAGATTGATAGATAAAAACATATTCATATATATATATATATATATATATATATATATATATATATATATATATTTATATATAGAGAGATAGATAGATAGATAGATACGAAGAGATATAGATATATAGATAAGAAAATAGATATGAAAAAATATAGATAGATATGAAGAGACATAGATATGAAGAGATATATATATATATATAAAATAGATATGAAACGACATAGATAGATAGATAGATATGAAACGACTGATATAGATAGATATGTACATACTGAGATAGATAGATAAATAGATAGATAGATATGAAAATACTGATATAGATAGATATGTACATACTTAGATAGATAGATAAATAGATAGATAGATATGAAAAGACTGATATAGATAGATATGTACATACTGAGATAGAGAGAGATAAATAGATAGATATGAAAAGGCTGATATAGATAGATATGTACATACTGAGATAGATAGATAGATAGATAGATAGATATGAAAAGACTGATATAGATAGATATGTACATACTTAGATAGATAGATAGATAGATAGATAGATAGATAGATAGATAGGCACCCTGTGCTAGAAAACAGATAGATAGATAGATAGATAGACTGATAGATAGATATGAATTCAATAGGATAGATAGATAGATAGATAGATAGATAGATAGATAGATAGATAGATAGATAGATATGAAACAACATAGATAGATAGATGCTTCATACATAAACAAGGATTAGCACTTGTTTCACCAAAATTTCGATAAAAGTCAGGGAGTCGGGGGCGACCTATCCAGTCGATATCATAGAGAATCTGAAGTAGTCTGTGGCATATCAGTGTTCCAGGCCTGTACCCTGGGGATTGAGCATAAGCGATAGTAAGGAACAAAATGAATTTTCCCCGAAATTTCGATTCCACGCAATCCAAAAGCACTGCATCAGATATGAAAGAAAATCTGCTCAGTTCACAGTCACTATTTACGACGAAAAACTCTCATTTCCGAGTGAGTTTAAGACCGAAGCAATTACCGGTATCTAAATGTTCATCTAAAAAGAGCAGCCCCACGCTCAACAAGTAAATACCACGCAATTACAACCAATTATAATCATGATACTGAGCTGTTACTCGAATCGGCGGAGATGGACTTCTCAAGAAGGATGCTGAAGTTATCGTGGACCGATCGTGTGAGCAACGATGAGAACTTGGAGAGGATGCGGACAAAGGAGGAGGCTCATGCTTAACACCAGAAAGAGGCAGCTGAAGTTCCTGGGACAGAGAGCTTGGAGAATCTGATACTCACGGGTCGAATAGAGGGAATGAGAGACAAGGAAAAACAAAAGCATGACACAACCTATCGGGTTTAAGCAAGTGGATGAAAGATCGTGGTCTGGGGGAGGTAGCAGACGGAAAGAACTTGTTGAGAGCTAAAGGTATAGAGGGAGATGGAGAGCCATGATCGACTACGCCCTGAAAGGACATGGCGCATAAAGACTAAGAAAAGAATCTTCATTAAGAGAAAGATTTATGAAGTCGGTTTTAAGCTGAAAGTGGTGTATTATAAAGAACATGGAAACAGATTTGCAAAACGAGAGTTTAGAGTATATGTCTATATTTCTGAGATGAGGTATTATGTACACTATTTACATTATTCGGACTATTGTCCTCATCTTTGTCGCCATATTTATTACAACGTTTCGGCCTTTCAGTATCTGTCTATATTTCTGAGATGAGGTATTATGTACACTATTTACATTATTCGGACTATTGTCCTCATCTTTGTCGCCATATTTATTACAACATTTAGGCCTTTCAGTATCTGTCTATATTTCTGAGATGAGGTATTATGTACACTATTTACTTTATTCGGACTATTGTCCTCATCTCTGTCGCCATATTTATTACAACGTTTCGGCCTTTCAGTATCTGTCTATATTTCTGCGATGAGGTATTATGTACACTATTTACATTATTCGGACTATTGTCTTCATCTTTCTCGCCATATTTATTACAATGTTTCGGCCTTTCAGTATCTGTCTATATTTCAGAGATGAGGTATTATGTACACTATTTACATTATTCGGACTATTGTCCTCATCTTTGTCGCCGTAACCTCTACACTAAGAGTTTGTTATCTCGCACTTCTCGCTCGTGGAACTCCCTTCCATCTAGCTCCATGCTTTCTAGCCAAGTTTACTTCTACTGTCCTAATCAATGTTTTGTTCTCTTTCTCTTCATTACTAATGTTTCTGTTCGTAATTGCTTCACGCCCTGTAAGCCTCTTGCGTGTTAGTGGCTGTATTGAATGGATCGGAGGGATAACGATTAAAAAAATATTCAAATTTAAAAATCCATCAACATTTTTTATTGCACCTCTATAAAAATAATCCTTGTACAGGGTCGCCACCACCAAAATGTACCGCCCGCTTTAAATGACAATAAATGCAGTGTTTATTGACTTGAAAACAAGATTAATGGTTAAAAAGTAAATCAATTTAATTTAAATAAATTTATCAGAATAAAACCGATTTAAATAAACTGATATTTTATTTAACTTTTTGTTAATTGAAGTCTGCTTCAGTTTATTTAATAATTAGTTATGAATTAAAACAAATTACTGCACATGTATTCAACTTTAAAAATACATCAACATTTTCTTTTGCTATTACATTTGTAAAATTCCTCTATAAAAATAATCCATGGAAATGTATGTGAAGTACAAGGAAAAGAATAAAGCTTTTCAATAATATATGCATATGATTTGAAAAGCACCTTTTTAATTGGACAATCTTGAAAAGGTGGAATCACATTCTGACTTATGAGGAAAATGGTTGGGTATAAAACCGTTGAGAACAACCGCAAAAGAAATGATAGTTTTCAAAGTATCCATCAACATTTTATATCTTTCCTCATCCAGTCAACAGTTAAATTTAATTCTTTAAAACTATGGTTCATTTTAAACCCAGTATTTATCTGAAATTGTTATCAATAAATTATTTCATGTAATCTTGTATACCGTACCATTAGAAAGTTTTTTTTGTCGAATAGTGTGGTTTTGCTCCCGATTTTTACCGGAGAAAGAAACAATATTTTCATAGACATCCCAGTACATATCTTATTCAATATTAGCATTTTTTTTGCTTTATTTGAAGATTTAAATGAATTAAGGGTGTAACTATGACCAATGCCTTCAGTGCCAGAACGCTTTCACTTTTTCAAATTAAATCCAATACTGACCTTTGCTACATTCTTTGTTAATAAATTTAATTAAATATACGAGGTCTGATCAAAAATTATCGGGACTGGTGCTATAAAAATTCAATGATATTATATCATAGTTCAGCAGTTTTTTCTTCGAACGAAATACTTCTGTTTCTTCGTATTTTGTTTAAATCTTTGAATGCATCTTTTGCTATTCTAATAGGCCTTCTGATAAAAATAAATATTGAGACTGTTACTATGTTATGGAGCTAAATTCCACAGAGTGAAACCGCTTAACACAGATTGATACTGAAATCTGTCACATATGTATAATAAGTTCCGTTTTTTATAGCTTGGAAGGAAAGTGTGTAGAGTGTGGGCGTCTCGTCATTCTACAGAGTTTCCATCAGAGGCTATGGCTTGTGCAGCAGTTTTGGGGCCAAGAACGACATTCTCCAGGCCTGACAAACACGATATTCCTCAGATGTGGCCTCCTTGCGACGTTTTCCTTTACAGAGATCAAAATACTTGAAGGCAGCGATATTTCAAGACGTCAAGACGATTTGAGAGAATGTGGCGTGACAACTGTTCGCTATCCTCAAAAAGGAGTTGCAGGAATGCTTCCATCAATGGAAACGATATTGGATAAAATGCATAGCTTCAGAAAGAGGGCTACTTCGACGGAGATTAAATGCCGAATTTATATGTATTGTAGTTTACTTTATAAAACATTCAAACTTATCCAATCGATCGATCTGTATTTCCCCATCTTTTTATTTTCTCATTAACTTCTTTTCGACACCCTCATCCTAAGATGTTTTCTTCCCGCACAGTTTCACCGATAAAACATCTTTCACGTCCATGGTAATGTTTAGTCATTCTTTCACAATTATAACTTGAATAGCTCTGTCTAAGAAGACGATAAAATACTTTAGTATGACGTCAAACTCACATGACAATGTTGTCAGTGTCAGAGTTTTAGATGTCCATTTATTTGACCATCCCCATTGATAAACAAATACAGTTAATGAATTATTTCTTCGTGAACGCGTGTATATAGTTATACATTTTGTGCTTCATAAATAAGAACATGTATACACTTGAATGGATATGGCTTTCTGTCAGTTTGAAATTCTGTTGTGAGGTCGTTTCTACAGAACGGGCGCTTGCATAGATATGCATATGGGATGGTGTCTTTTGGAGAGACAATGTGTTAAGAAAAAAAGACGAAGACAACAACTAATTAGAAAACTTTTTATACGCGCACAAAAGCACAATTTAGAAGCTAATTCTAAAAGAGCCCAGTGCAACTTATATGACAGAACTCGATGTATAACACAAAATGCTTATACGGGAGACCAGTTGAAATTTAACATCTTATCCGTGTACTTATGTGTCTGTCTGTTCATATCTATCTATCTATCTATCTAT
>OZ038514.1:75229458-75249458 GCA_964036315.1 Acanthosepion esculentum
AACAGCATAATTGGCCATTCCATACGTTTGAGTTATTCAGCTAGAAATAAAACAGTTTAAAATCGCTTTGTGTCAATTCCACTGTCTTCTCAAATAAGCAATGGCGAGAGGAAAAAGATCATTCAGATAATGGTACCAAAATTCATACTCTGGCTTCCAGCTCCAAAGTCCATTCAAGAAGCATCAAGAGAACAGTGAATAAATTTAAAAAAGATGGAAGAGTAGAGAGGAAAACTCTATCAGGAGGGATCATCATTTCAAATTAGAGTTAAAGAGATCAATTAGAAAAAAATCCAACTCAATTCATAAGACGTTTGGCAAGGGAGAGAGGAGTTTCAGCTATGACAGTCCAGAGAATAGTGAAAAAAAAACAACTTGAAAATGAAATCGTACGTGAAAATTGTGAGGCAGCTTTTTACTCCAGGAAAGAAAGTTAGACGGTTAGAGAGAGCGAAGATCATCTTGAACTGGAAAATGATAATGGAATATATATATATATATATATATATATATATATATATATATATACAAAAACGTAATTTCAATTTTGCTTATACACGATTTGGACATTTCTGGTTACCCCCGGTAGATATATATATATATATATATATATATATATATATATATTTATATATATATATATACAAAAACTTAATTTCAATTTTACTTATACACCATTTGGACATTTCTGGTTACCCCCGGTAGATATATATATATATATATATATATATATATATATATATATATATATATATATATATATATGTATGTATGTGTGTATGTGTTTGTGTATGTGCGTGTGTGCGTGTGTAGGAGTGTGTGTGTATGTTGAGTTATTCAGCTAGAAAGAGAACTGGCTAAATTGTTTTGTGTCAGCTCCACTGTCTTTCCAAATGTATAATGGTGAGAGGAAGAAGATCATTCAGGCCTTCAGTAATGGTACCAACATCTGACTTCTATCTTCAAGGTCCATTCTAGAAACATCAAGGGAACGGTGAATATGTTTAAAAAGGGGAATAGTAGAGAGAAAAACTGGATCAGGAAGTTTCAATTGGAAGAGGGATCCTTATTTCAACTTAAATCTAAAGAGATCAATTAGAAAAGATAAAACTCAATCCATAAGATATTTGGCACTTGAGGGAGGAGTTCCGGTTATGAGAGTCCAAACAACAGTGAAAAAGACTAGGAAATTAAATCGTACGCGAAATGTATAAGGCAGCTTGTTACTCAAGGACAGAAAGTTAGACTGTTAGAGAGAACGAAGATCATCTTGAACGGGAAAATGATCCTGGAATAATATATATATATATATATAAACTATAAGGCGGCTTGTTACTCAAGGACAGAAAGTTAGACTGTCAGAAAGAGCGAAAATCATCTTGAACTGGAAAATGATCCTGGTACAATATATATATATATATATATATATATATATATATATATATATATATATATAAAACTTTATTTCAATCCTTCATGATCTTCCGATCCTTAGCTATGATTAATTAATGATGAACATGTCATTTTAGCTAATGATCAATTTCATCATGATTCTTCTGTTAAGCTTGGAGGGTAATTATACATTCTTGTTGTTTAAAGTAGAGTCCAGTACGGAGAATTCCAGTAAGATATCTTTAATCATTTCTAAGGCACAACGGTTGAAAGCTTAATCTAACAAATGGACAATTTTGCCTTTACAGCCGGTATTTATTGTTTCTGATTAAAGTGAAATGGAAATCGTAAAAGGCCTGATTTCCCAAAGGCCAGATAACGTCCGTTGATCTTGAGAAAAAGCGTTGCAATTAATGGTCAAATATTAAAACGTCTCTTTTTAAGCAGATAAACACGCCATGAAAATTTTATTATTCCCCCTTCGTTTATCGTTTATTTTCTTTATTTTTCTCCCTCGTCGATGGATCTTTTAAAGTTTCCGAACAACCTTTGGAATAATTAATGACACCAGCGTATAAATTCTTCGTATCCCGAGAATAACATCTTCGTATCTCCCACTGCAGCAACCACTGCTTGTTATTTAATTTAACGTCTTCCGCTTTCATGGGCGCGTGGCCGAGTGGTTAGAACGTTCGCATTCTGACCATGAAATTCGGGTTCGAATCACGCCATGATCGATTTATCAGGAAGGAAATTTTCTGATGTCATGTGACTGAAGGGGTCGATCCCATCCTGCGGCACCTTTGAAAACCATACCAGATTTTGATCCAATACTTTTGAGTGAAATTGGGTAGACGGAACATTTGCGCCCGTCGATAGCTATGCTGGCATGAAATCACAAATCATCGTGGCCTGGGCGTGCTGGCCTTGTTCAAATTGTTGATCACGCTAGATAACGCGCTCTTCCCCAGAAACTGTAACTAGGGTCTGCTCAGCTATAGTCGCAGTATAATAAACACAAACGCGTCTGCAACAGGGATGGCTCGCTGCTCTTGCAGACGGGTATCCTCGAATACGAGTGGCCAGTTATACATATATAAATGCTCTTACAATCCAAAATATGCATTGAGAGTCTACTGATTCCGTCTTTGTAGGGTCTGTGAAAATACTAAAGATGGTGCTCGAAGTTTTAGGTAAATTACTGTCACTAAGTCATAACAGTAAAGAAAGTCAGTCCACGCATGCTTTCTTTAAAAATTGGTTTCACCCCAGAGCAAGGCGGAAAAGTTACTAAAACACAAGGTTTTACAAAGTGTGGAAGAATTACTGACAGAAACATTAATAATGAGCGGGAAGAGGAAAGAGTAATTAGGAGCATAGTAAATAGCGATTGACATTGCATTTAATTTTTTGCAGATTAAAGTTGGCTGGAAAGCATTGAACCGGAAGAAAGAAAGAAGGATAGGAAAAGACTGACATAGATAGATAGATAGATAGATCGATAGATTTATTTTCATCAGCATCATGCTAAGAAAGGTAGTAAAGCCACTAAGACACAAGGGGTTACAGTGTGTGGAATAAATAGGAACTAGAGACATTAATAACGAGCGCGAAGAGAAAAGAGTCGCCAGGAGCACAGTAGATAGCGATTGACATTGCATTCAAATTTATGCAGATAAAAGTTGGCCGGAAAGCATGGAACCGGAAGGGAAGTCAACAAGCAAGAAGCGCGGAAGAAGAAGATGTTAGCGTAGAACTTACGGCTACATTTAGCCACCTCAACGGTAAATTGATGAGATCTCATCGTTAGTCTAGTAGTACTGCGCTTAAATTCAAAATGTCTAGGTACTGTAGCGAAGATCTCATACAGCCTTTCAATCTGCACCTTACCAAAGAGACAACGATTGACATTGCATTTGAATCTTTGAAGATTTTAATTGACTGGAAACCATATATTCGGTAGGGAGTTTACTAAGCAATGAGTACGAGTAAAGAAAATGCTAGCATAAAACTTACGGCCATATGTAGCGAACTGAACTATACATTAATGAGACCCCCGTCGCCAGTCGTGCTGCTCTTAAATAATAAAAAAAAACGTCTAGGTATTATAGGGAAGAGTATACCATATAAGTATTTATAGAAAAGTCACAGGGATGCAACTTTACGGCGATGGTAAAGTGACTGAAGCCGAGCCGCCAGATCAGGACCGATAATATTGCTGATTCTTCTTTGAATGTTAATCAAGATTCTTACAAGATGTCGGGATAGTAGGCTAATGAAAAAAACTCGAATGATTGATTTGATTTTTCACGGTTTATCAACCATTTGCAGGTTAATTAAAGTTAGAAATTTTAAAAAAATTGTAAGCATTTTTTTTTATATAAGGATTTACTGATATAAGTCTTACTAATTAACGCATAGCTGGGAGGCAGTCGAGTTTATTTGTGCTTAAGTGAATATAATGAACCCGACTGGAATTGGAACACGGCTATCCGAATTTCAACTCTGAACCGATACACATTACCCAACCCGCGCATCCATGCTTACAGCACCTGGTATTCCCAAACTGTAACTCATCTACGTACTGCCCAAATTCGACGTTGCTTAACTGATTGCTGATTGTATAAGAACCGGTATTTCAAGGGATATGGCCGTAAGCCGAAATAAAATCAAAAAATAATACTAATAATAATGATAAAAATAATAAATGTAATGGTAATATCAGCCGTTTCCTTCTAAGGAAACTTTTGGCATTCATCGACCGAGCAGCCAGTGTTACTATCATTTGAAAATTATTAAATATTTCTACTACAACAATTTTTCAGGAAAAGAGTATTCTCAAGTCCAGTAGCTGTTATCGCTCTTTCGAGTAGTGATGTGAGTTTCCTTCCTAAACTTTGGTTCAAAGTAGTGTGGAATGTCAACATCTTTATTATGTCATTATTTTCTCTTCTCAAGCCCAGTAGCTGTTATCACTCTTTCCAGTATTGATGGGGTTTCCTTCCTAACCTTTTATTTGATGTAGTGTGGAATGTCAACATCTAGATTATGTCATTATTTTCTCTTCTCAAGCCCAGTAGCTGTTATCACTCTTTCCACTATTGATGGGAGTTTCCTTCCTAACCTTTTATTTGAAGTAGTGTGGAATGCCAACACCTTGATTGTTTCATTATTTTCTCTTCTCAAGCCCAGTAGCTGTTATCACTCTTTCCAGTATTGATGGGGGTTTCCTTCCTAACCTTTTATTTGAAGTAGTGTGGAATGTCAACATCTTGATTGTGTCATTATTTTCTCTTCTCAAGCCCAGTAGCTGTTATCACTCTTTCCAGTATTGATGGGAGATTCCTTCCTAACCTTTTATTTGAAGTAGTGTGGAATGTCAACATCTAGATTATGTCATTATTTTCTCTTCTCAAGCCCAGTAGCTGTTATCACTCTTTCCAGTATTGATGGGGCTTTCCTTCCTAACCTTTTATTTGAAGTAGTGTGGAATGTCAACATCTTGATTATGTCATTATTTTCTTTGAGTTAAGTTTGAAGTTCATTTTATTTATTGCTGTTGTTGGAAGTTCTCAAGTGATGTGGTTTCTGTGACTTGTTAGATTTCTTTGTCTATGATTGTGTTGCGCCAGTCCACGAGGATCGAAGAGGTATCGCTCTCGCTAAGACTTGTAGACGTCGTTCATTCGAAGCCATTGATCTAAATAAACGGTTGTATACGGCTGACAGTTTAGATATTTCTGAACAAGTTTCGCGCCATCCATGATATTCGCTTGAAAGTTTGCGATATGAAGGGGTAATCTAAGAAAATGGCTCGAGTTTTCAGGTGAATACGGAAAGACAAGTACAAAGAACTCCTATAGAAATTAATGAAGGAAAGGAAGAAGAAAGGGCGACCCATGAATTGCAAGAAGAGAGAATTTATGGTTGTCAACAAAAGGGGTAAGCCCAAAATGCAAATTACAAGTCAGGGATACCAAAATCAAACAAGTAAAAAAATGTAACTATCAGGGAAGTGATATAACAGAGGACGGAAAGTGTGATACTGCGATCAGGAGACGCATTGGAATGGTCAAAGATGCTTTTCAAAAGCTAAGCAGAGTATTAAGATACAGAAAAAAAGGAACCTTATACTTAACATCAGGAAGAGGCAGTTGAAATTTCCACAGAAGGATGCTGAGGATACCATGGACCGAACATGTGAGCAATGAGGAAGTTTTAGAGAAAATTGAAACCAAAAGGAACCTTATACTTAACATCAGGAAGAGGCAGTTGAAATTTCTACAGAAGGGAGCTGAGGATTTATGGGCCGAACATGTGAGTAACGACGAGGTTTTTAGGGAAAATTGAAAGAAAAAGGAGCCTTATACTTAACATCAGGAAGAGGCGGTTGAAATTTCTACAGAAGGATGCTGAGGATTTATAAATAAAATAAAACAGGTAAAAATGTTAATACCTGAGAAGTGTTTTAACAGAGGGGAAACTGCGCCATACTGAAATGCGAAGGTGCATTTGGATAGCGAAAGATGCCTTCTAAAAGCTGAGAAAAGTATTAAGAAACAGGAAAATATCGTTGAAGCAAAGAAAAGAGTAGTTAACACTTATATAGAATCAGTCTTACTATATGGCAGTGAATGCTGGGTAATCTCCTCACAGATGAAAAGAGTCTTCAAGCAACAGAAGCAAAGAAAAGAGTACTGAATTATGTAATATCAGACCTCCTATCTGACAGTGAATGCTTGACAATCTCCTTACAGATGAAAAGAGTCTTGGAGCAACAGAAATAAAGAAGCATATACCGAATTGTTATGTAATATCAGACCTCCTATATGGCAGTGAGTGCAGGACAATCTCCTTACAGATGAAGAAGAGACACAAAGCAACAGAAACAAAGTAAAGAGAATTGAATTTCTGCGTAATACCATTCCTTTTATATAGCAGTGAATACTGGACAATCTCCTTACAGATGAAGAAGAGATTTGAGGTAACAAATATATCGTTCTACAGAAGGATTCAAAGAATACCATTGACCAAACACGCGAACAACAACGATATTGTAGAGGTAACAGCAACAGAAGTACAATTATGCTTGAAATTTCTAGGGCATATCATGAGGAAAGACGGCTTGGTAAATCTGATGCTCACAGGGCAGAATGAAGGCAAGACGGACGGATGAAAACAACGCATAAGATGCCTAGAGATCTTCAGTAAATGGATAGCGGCGCAAGGTTGAGGGAACATAAGAAGAAGACGAAAGTTATGAAGAACTACAAAGGTCAGGAAATTGTGGAGAGCCATGATCGTCAACATCTTGAAGGGAGACGGCACATAGAAGAAGTGGAACTGAGAACTTGCTGTAATGTAATTATCCTGGGTATGACGATAAACTACATCTTGCAGTATGGCCTATTACTGGGGTATGGAGGTTTTGAGGAGTGTGGAATCACCTTTTAATTGCTGTTGTGCCCTGGTCCACCCTGACCCAGGGTGGTAGCCCTGTTTGGTTCCCAGCTATGGGAAAATAGTTAATCCACGCCAAACAAAAACAAAACCCTATGAAAATATAATAAATACATTTTTATAGTAAAAATACCAGCAATACTTATTTAATATAAAAATTAATTATTTATAGTAAAATTACCAACACTAAATTAACCAACATGAAAGAGCACTTTCATGATATTAACCATATAATATCCTGCAATTATTTAAAGAAATCAAACTGTATTCCAAAATATAACTTCAACAAAACTACAACATAAAACACACATATCACTGCCTCTAATTATGTCCACACAAACATATACACTCTTGTGCAAATTAATTGAAACAACCGCTTTTGTTCCCTTTCTCTCGCCATAGGGTCAATTTTAGACCCACTGGAGTGACAGGGAGTAATCAAATTCTAATTTAGTCTCAGAGTAGGTCATTTGCAGTGGTGTGCAGTAATACGAATCTATTTTCGAGGTGTATGATGACATTTTTTTAGCCTTGAAAAATGTTGCATCATCTGTGATTGCATCAGATTTTCATCACACCTAAGCACTATTGTCTCGACTGCCGATTAGTTGTCCTATAGCCATTATCTGTGATGGACGTTACTACAAGGAAATTGTAACACTGCAGAAACACACTGGCAAAATATACCAGCGAGCAAATTAAAGTACTATAGACTAACCGGGAAACTTTCCTGATTTAAATCCAATCAAGAATCTGTGGTCAATCTGCAAGGAACGACTTCGTGGAATGGACATACGAAGTGCTAACATGTGCACTGGGTCATATTTCATTGAAAAATACGAAAAAAGTAAATAATAACGGAATTATTCGTTTTCTTTCAATTAATTTGCACAAGGGTGTATATGCACAAAAGCTGAGTATCATCTACCATGTATTCAATTGTGAAAGGAGAATAACATATTTTTATTGCTTTAAAGCTCACAAGAAAATTAAATTTCGGCATTAAATGTCCCATAAGGATATTGTTATGCCGTTAAACAAACAAATCAAATAATGCAATCTAATCTCCGAGCCGCGCCAGAAAGTTTTTCTCACCTAAGTTCAACTTTCAAATCTATAAATCAACCATTCGCCCTTGTATGGAATACTGTTGCCATATATGGTCTGGTGACCCCGCTGTTCGTCTCGAGGTCCTCGACAAAATCCAGAGACGGATATGCAATATGGTGGGTCCTGTTCTGGCATCTCGTTTACAGTCACTTTATCACAGATGTGCCGTCGTTTCCATCTGTCTTTTCTACAAGTATTTATCACGGTAACTGTATCCGACGAGCTATTTTTGCTGGTTCCCAAACTGCATAAATTTAAACGTGCTACTAGGCTGGCATCTCAGTCCCACCCTTTCATTGTCGAAATGGTTAAATGTAGCCGTCTCTTCTACTCCAATGTCTTGCACTTCCCGTCTGTGGAACTCCCTTCCTCTTACTTGCTTCCATGACAGTTATAGCGTTCAAATATTCAAATGTAATGTCAATCGACATCTTCTGACGCCTTGATCATGATACACGTCCTTCTCTTTATCGTTTCCTCAATCAGGTCTCTTTAGTTTTGCTCCAACTGTCTGTAACCTCTTGCGTGCTAGTGTCACTCCAGTCTTGCTTGGGGTGAAATGCTTAAAAAAAGCTCACTAAAGTCAAGTGTCCTGGGTATGATAATAAACTGCATCCGCGTCCTGGATAAGACGATAAACTACATCCAACAGCAAAGCCTCTGATCAAGAGGTTTTGAGGAGCGGGGAACCACCTCTTAATTGCTGGTGTTCCCAGGTCCAACCTGACTCGGGGTGGTAGCACCTGTTAGGGCCCCTGCTATGGGCAAATAGTTAACCCCGAAACTGAGATACCAAAAATGCTTTGTAAAAAATTATTCCTAGAAATAAATTTTTGAAGAAAGAAAACTTTTACCAGCAATATATTTTTGAAAAACAAATATTACCAGCAATATGTTTTTGAAAAAAAAAAAAAATATTATCAGCAATACATGTTTTAAAATAATATTAGCAGCTATACATTTTTGAAGAAATAAATATTACCAGAAATAGATTTTTGACAAAAACAAAATATTACCAGGAAAAAAAGTTGTCGGCATTAAATAACCCAATGAGGTTGATATACCGTAAAACACAACAAACCAAATTAAAGTCAATAGATATTTTTTTTTCAAAGCTTATCACCCCAAGCACGGCTGGAAGCCACTAGCACGCAAGGGGTTACAGAAGGTTTGGAGGAAGAGCAGATAGGAGTAGTAAAGGAGAGGATGTGGAGAAAGATAGTGGATCGATCAAGGCAAGGGGGTTACAGAAGATTTGGAGCGAGAGCAGATAGGAATGAAAGGTGAAAGGATGTGGAGAAGGGAAGTGGATAGATCAAGGCAACTGGAGATGTCGATTGACGTTACACTTAAATAGTTGGAGATTGTATTTGTCAGGGAAACAGGAATAAGGAAGGGAGTTCCACAGGCGAGATGGGCGAGACATGAAGCTACATTAATATTATTTTTTAACAGATTTTGATCATTTCTTTGACATCTTTATACTTTTTTCTGATCACAACAAATACAATCAAACATGGTGACGAAGGAAGATGCCAATATCAAGATTATCCGAAGTGGAGTCGTTTTGATATTATTTTTATCAATTCTACCGGCACTGAGTAAGATATTCCATCCAAAATGAACCTGCCAGATGGTAGAGGATAGATCTTTTCAAAAATAACAACAGATGCGTTATTTCATTTCGATAACTCTCTTGAGAAGAGCCGTCCCTCAGCTGATCGAATGTGTCATGAAAATAATGAACTTTTTCACCGCTTCGGGGAACTAGCGGGAAAATGTTTCGCAATTATCTCCCTTGCTTGTCAACTTTCCCCGTTTCTCAGCGTGCAAAGGATGACTTAAAAAGAAAGAAAGAAACTACTAAATAGATTTACATATACCGTCTATAATACCAACTGCAGGTGTCTGAAGTTGGTCATATAAAGCACGAGAAGGGGCTCTTCATTTGCATTTGTTCTTTCTACACTTTTCTTTCGTTCCTTCTTTCTACACTTTTCTTTCTTTTTTTTGTCCTTGCCTTGTACTATTTTCGTGTTTGAACACAATTTAACATCTTTTAACCTACCTTTCTTTTTCCTCTTCAAGCGCCTAATTTTCTTTTATTTCAACATCATTCTTTTTTTCTTTTTATTCTTTTTTCTTTCTTTCTTATAAAAATTTCCGAACTAGAAGTTCTATTCCCTTTCTTTCTTTCTTTTATTCGTTCGTTCCTTCGTATTTTTCCTTCTGTAAGTTGTATCTCATTCTTTCTTTCTTTCTTTCTTTCTTTTGCGTTCTGCAAATTTTTATTCTTTTTCTTTCTTTTTTTTCTTTCTTGTTAAATTTGTCACTCCATGAAAACATTCTCATCAAAGAACCTTTATTAAACAAACTTCCGAGTTAACGATAAATTGTAGTCTACAAATCACCATATTATTCAGTTAGACTTGTAATTTGACAATGCTTTTTCTTAGATTTTAGTTGAACACTGTTGCACCATATATGGTTTATCTTTTTATTGGTAAGATTAATTTGGATTTACTATAATTGTATATTAATCTCCTGATAGTAAAAGTAACATCTTGTTCAAATTTATTAGTATTTGGTTGGTATTTTTGACAATTTGCATACATCGGTTATTGTTATTAACATCTTATATGAAAAATCTTTAGTCAACAGTTGCAGATTAATTTACCAAATAATTCTATACGTTTGAATTATTTACTAGTTTCTTAAAGAAGCTATTTATTTATCAACCATAAACATATTATATGCAGGAAGCTAACGAAGCATATAACTTGTTTAGCATTTCAAATTACTACTCCATCTCATTTTTTTCTTAGGAAATTACATTGTCTAGTGTTTAAAATATGTATCCATTAACACCCGCTCTTGTTTAACGTCTGTATTGCCATTGGCTGTCAATCTACGGATCATGACCCATTTATGGAAAATAATTTTTTAATCCTTGCTTCTTCATTTAGTTTAAATTTAACGTAGGTCATATTCGATTGGTCGACCTGAGTAAATTCCACAAACATTATAGACCCCCTTTTCTTTTTTCGCAAAAGAGGTTGTATTTTGGCTTTTAAATCTAAATAAATCGTTCACTGGCCAGTAATTTACAATCGCTTGATGAGATGCCTTTGATACGCATCGAAACACGACTGCAAGCATGTAGCGATTTTGCCATGTTTTTGACGTAATATACTAAAATAAAAAAAATATTTCTCTACTTTGTATTGAGCCCTCTTTTAAATTAAATGTTACGAAAGTTGGAATTGTTCCCTATTCGTTCTCAGCTTACCTATATATATATATATATATATATATATATATATATATATATATATATATATATATATATATATATATATGGTAAATACGCGAACAGTACAATGCTTTCCAAGTACATCTGGGAAATTGAAAACCAAACACAAATCACACCAAAAATATCATGGAAAATAAAGAAGAGATCATCAGCCTACAACAATCAATCAAAAACCTGCAAACTTTTCTTGGAGGAAAAAATAGCTATTATCACCTTCCCAGGCCAAAATAAATTATTAAATAAATGATGTGATCCTATCTCAAAATGCAGTTACTTAAAAATCGAAAACTGAAATGAATAAATACAAAGAAACAAAATAATATAAAAAAACAAATAAAATAAATTAACCCAAAAAATAATAAACAAATTAACATACCACTACCATTAGAATAGACGAAATAGAATAAATTAAAATAAAAAATAAAATATATAAAAAACAAGTAAAAACAATCAACCCAAATAAGTAAATAAAGTAAATAATAATCAACAAATTAACAAACCAATCCCGCCAAAATCACCGTCAGAATAGTCTACAATAACCAATCCAAAAATTGGACGTAAAAATAGCTTTAACTGTATTATAGCCATAAAAACATCACTACGTTACTCAAAAATCGAAAACCAAGTAGAATAAATAAAAATATACAAAATAAAAAATAAGTAAATAAATAAAAAACTAATAAAAATCAATGCAAGTAAATAAATAAATGAACAAATTAACAAATTGTCCCCGCTAAAATAACCGTTAGAATTAATAAAATAATTATAAATAAGCAAAACCAAGTAAAAATAATCAAACCAAGTAAATAAATTAAAAACTGTCCACCCGCCAAAATAACAGAATAGACTACGGCAATCAACCTAAACATTGGACGAATAAATATCTTTAATTTTCTTACCAGACCAAAACGAACTATTAAATAAGCGACCTAAGAAAATCCACCCACCCAATTTTTACTACGTAAATAAAACATCAAAAAACGAAAAGAATAAATAATACAAACTGATAATGTAAAACAAGTAAAATAAATGAACCCAAACAAATAAATAAATAAATAAGCAAACAAGCCATAACCGCAAAAATAACCGCCAGAATAGATTACCCACAATGCACTACTGACCCATATATATAAATAGCCGAGGAAAAATTCACCATTCGTGGCCTGACGATTGCGTCCAGCATGAAACAGCCTGTCGCCTCTGAGTGTTGACTTCAATGTTCACTAGGTAGGTAGAGTGTTGTGCCAATGCTTCCTACAAGAATGTGATTGATGAATTTGCTAAAAGGAAAAGAATCTACGGTTTAAGTGACTAAGTATTCTCCAGGTCAGAACAATGAGCCAATGGATAATTTGGTGATATAGTGACTGTAAGTTCAATCCCTGGTTATGGCAGGGCGAGTCTTGAACATTGGTAAATAAAAGTAAGAAATAGACATGACCAATAGAACGAAACCCGTCTAACTACCCGATATTAAATAAAGGGTTCACTACAGAATTCCTTGTAAGTTACCCAAATCGATTTACACCTGGGCGGAAACGCTGTGATACAAACAACAAAGATGATGACAATAGTCCGAATATAAATAAGAAAAGACGATTTCAGTTAACTTACAAATAAATAGTACTTTTAATTATACCAGATTACTTTTTGGGATTCATTCCATTACTTTATTCGAATTGATATTCTTAACCTTCCTATTGAAAATTTTGCCACAGAGTCGGAATTGACGGTTTAGATTTTCTCGCAAATACCAGATGTAACTATAATCTCCTTGGTCTACAGCCGCTATAGCCCACAGGAATCACTTATTTGTGGTGTACCAACGTGTTAATTCCGATCCCAACAGATGCCAATTTTTGTCGCAATAACTTGAAACGTATCCTTAAAGAGGATCTGTTTGCTGATAAACGGAGATACCGTATAGCCACTAATAAGTTTGGTTCGCATGAATACTGGCGAATGTGTAATAGTGTTTTAAATAATTGTAAGTCTTCTATCCCACCTCTCTTTCCTAAGTTTGAGGTGTTAACATTTTCGACTGATAAAGCAGAAGATATAATAGAAATAATTAGGAGGATTTGAAATAATCATAATTAAGTAATTTATTGAGTCTAGAAGACAAACATTCTTAAATGCCTATAATTAATAAGAGAAGCCATTGATTTATACCAACGGCTTCACATACTTAATACTTCTCGTTTTCACTCTCGCGTCGTCATGTGTGACGTCATGTGTTATCGGTGCGATTTTCGCTTCCAGCGTCTCGTATGCACGAATTTGTCGTTGCTTGGAAATCTTCCTTGCAAACAAAAACAGACTATCATTATTGTTTTCTCCGTGTATTGTTTAATATATTGTAATGTAATTGTCATCTTTTATGATCGCTTATGTAAGCCGAAGGCTTAGATAGAATTAAAAAACATGTATCAATATGGTGATTTTTCTTTCTTCGTTTAATGATAATGTTATTAAGCTTATCAGAGGATATGAAAAGATTTTACATAAAATAAATAGACGAAGCTTGTCTATATTATTTAATGAAACATGCATCAACATATATATATATATATATATATATATATATATATATATATATATATATATATATGACACAGAAACCAGCCTCATTCTATTCGTCTGCTATTGAATGTTCCACTCGAACAGCAAACCATTGCTCCGTGAAACCGACTCCCAAGAGGATCCCCGATCACTCGAATCTTAACTTGTGCAAGTTTAGAGTTTAGGGTTGAGGTGCAAGGGATATAGACTTAGAATGCGAAACTGTTGAGCCGGATTCGAATTCCAATCGAGTTCATTACATTCAATACTCTTGGGAAAGGTATGAATGCATCTCTTCTCCCTACTCCTGGTATGGGCTGAATAGCAAGACAGATTGTGTCCTATATATTGGGCTGACAACCAGTCCTTATCAGAAAGAAACGCCGGCCTACTGCGGGAATATCTTCTGCCTAGTCAGTAATGAATCGAACGTATCTTAAATGATTGACTGAATTCTCGAACTATTTTTGAGCCAAGGTTAGAAGTCCTCATCTTCATTGTCGAGATGGATCCATGCCGAGGGTATTAATACCAAGTTAACAAGCATTTTGGACAGAATTCGATCTCGGCTTGTCGATTCTATTTTCGGGTAGCGTATGAGAAAGGAATCAGGGAGTTTACATTCCGGTCACTTGTGCTGAATTCAAGTTTGCCCTAATACCACTGGAAAAGGCATGAACTCATCTCTTCTCCACCACTCGCTATGTATTAAATAGAAGAATATACTATATATTTCTCGCCTTGGTTGGCAGCCTGTCTAAGAGAATGACTACTGTGAATTCCTAACAGTTGAAAAGGTACCAGGAAACAACTCCTCCATAAGACGTCAGGACAGTTCCTAGATAATAATGAAAACAGTGAAAAGCCATGATAAGATACGTCCTGAAGGGAAATAACATTATAAAAGCTAGGTTATATATATACAAGTATAAGATTGGTGTATACGGAATAAATTCCAATAACCAAAAGAACTATTCTTAAAAGAGTGCTCAATACAGAGGAGAGCAAATATAATTTATTCGAAAATTATAACATAAACATGTTATGAAATCACTAGAAATATAGTAATTTTGTTTCAACACTTCTGGTGTCTTATCAAGTGATGGTTTTGAATGTAGACTCTTTATTTTACATTCTACGCCATCACTTGAAAAGACACCAGAAGTGTTGAAACAAAATTGCTATTTTGTAGTGATTTTATAACATATTTATGTTATAATTTTCGAATATATATATATATATGTGTGTATGTGTGTGTGTGTGTGTGTGCGTCTAAATGTATTAAATTACCTGAAAGTGAGTTGGAATGTACACTGATGTAAGTGCACCAATACAGAGAGATGTAGGCGTGTTTGATGTTTATATATAACTCTATAGAAATCGTGTTGTCATGGAGTAATATATATTGGTGTGTATGTTTTTACATCATCATTGCCAGGAGGTTTCAGCTGAAATCTGTAGAGTGCTTTTCTGACGGACTATCGCTTTGATTTTACACGCTGAGTTGGGCGAAACCGGGAGGTGAAGGCTTCTAAAGGTGAGTGTCCGGGCTTGCTAAATAAAGAAGGCTTTTTACTTCAGACATGTTAGTTTTATTCGATTCTGGTTTCTTGTCGGCAGTACTCTGAGGGGACGTGCGCACAGACATATAGCATCGGAACTTATTATACATTAAACCTATCAAAACAAAGACTCATTATATTAGTAACTTCATATCTATCTATCTATCTATCTATCTATCTATCTATCTATCTATCTATGTTCATATCTATCTATCTATCTATCTATCTATCTATCTATCTATGTTCATATCTATCTATCTATCTATCTATCTATCTATCTATCTATCTATCTCAGTCGGTTCATATCTATCTATCTATCTATCTATCTATCTATCTATCTATCTATCTCAGTCTGTTCATATCTCTCTCTATCTATCTATCTATGTTCATATCTATCTATCTATCTATCTATCTATCTATCTATCTATCTATCTCTGTTCATACCTATCTATCTCTGTTCATATCTATCTATCTATCTCTGTTCATATCTATCTATCTATCTATCTATCTATCTATCTATCTATCTATCTATCTATCTATCTATCTATCTATCTATCTATCTATCTATCTCTGTCTGTTCATATCTATCTATCTATCTATCTATGTTCATATCTATCTATCTATCTATCTATCTATCTATCTATCTATCTATGTTCATATCTATCTATCTATCTATCTATCTATCTCAGTCGGTTCATATCTATCTATCTATCTATCTATCTATCTATCTCAGTCTGTTCATATCTCTCTCTATCAATCTATCTATGTTCATATCTATCTATCTATCTATCTATCTATCTATCTATCTATCTATCTATCTATCTATCTATCTCTGTTCATACCTATCTATCTCTGTTCATATCTATCTATCTATCTATCTCTGTCTGTTCATATCTATCTATCTATCTATCTATCTATCTCTGTCTGTTCATATCTATCCATCTATCTATCTATCTATCTATCTATCTATCTATCTATCTCAGTCTGTTCATATCTATCTATCTATCTATCTATCTATCTATCTATCTATCTCAGTCTGTTCATATCTATCTATCTATCTCAGTCTGTTCATATATATCTATCTATCTATCTATCTATCTATCTATCTATCTATCTATCTATCGCAGTCTGTTCTTATCTATCTATCTATCTATCTATCTATCTATCTATCTATCTATCTATCTGTCTGTCTGTCTGTTCTTATCTATCTCCGTCTAAAAAAGAAACATTCATTCCCTATCTATATATAACCCGTTAATCCACACGGCTCGTAAAGAAGGAGTTCGGTGATTGTTAATAGGTTAAGACCTATAAAGTTGGATATTTTCCAAAGCAGAAAATCGTTCTTTAAACGACATCAAGAAGCCAGCGGTTAACCCTTCATAAAGGTCGTTTTTTCGATGCCCAGTCCCCAAAAGAGAAAGAGGTTCCATTGTAAATAGAATGACAAGGGACATCAATTGATATTCCAATTTATATGCGTTGGGAAATTTGGAAAATAGATTCATAAAGCCATCTTGTAGATGAAACTGGCAGAAGAAAGAACAAATAAGATGGTAATTAGATTGCTAACATTACTAATATCAAGAAGGTACAGAAATTTAAATATCTGGGAAGGGTTTTAATAGAAGACGGAAAGTGCGACACTGAAGATGTACTGGGATGGCCAAAGATGCCTTCCAAAAAGTAAGCAGAATATTAAGAGACAGAAAAAATCGTTGAAAACAATGGAAAGAGTACTGAACTGATATGTGATATCAGTCCTCCTGTATCGCAGCAAATGCTGGACAATCTCCTCAAAGATGAAGAGACTTGAAGCAACAAAATTGTCGTTCTACAGAAGGATGATGAGGATACCATGGGCCGAACATTTGAGCAACAACGAGGTTTTGGAAAGAATGGAGTACGTTATAAAGAAGGTAGGCTTGGAAAACCTGACACTCACGGGAGGCGGGTTCAAGGAAAGATGGACAGAGGAAAGCAGCTCGTAACTTGATGGGCTTGAGCAAATGTCTGGCAGAACAGGCTTTGGAAGAAATAACAACAAAACAAAACTTATTTGGGGCTAAAAGGGACAGGAAAATATGGAGGGCCATGTTCGCCTACGTAAAGGCATTAGTTAGATCCAGTGATAGGACGTCTAAAAGTGTGAGTTCAATACCCAGTTAAGGCAGTGGAGAACTTGGAGAGGGGAATTAATGGGAGATAACTGATAACTGACATCCATTAAAACATGGCACGTGGAACTAGAACAGTCTACCCCAGTGAGCGTAATAAAAGGTTTCAGTTTGTCATTCCAATCACCTGATGAAGGCCAGAGCGCACAGCGACCGAAACGTTGTCATAAATATAGCGACATAGATGAGGACAATAGTTCGAATAATGTACATAGTGCCAACTTTGATATTCAAAAACTAATGGTTATCTAGTACCTTCTTAATTAATAAAAAGACTTAAACACTAATATTCCATGGTCATAATTTATTCCATTGAAATCGTAAATAAGATCCAATTCATCAGACCTACAGATTCAAAAAGAAAACAGAAAAAACATCTCCGGGAATAAAAAATAAAATTTAGTGAGAGTGTATGTATGAGAGTGTGGGGCGAATGCTAGAGTAAAGGAAAGCTATAGGGAGGGGTAACAGAGGAGAGAAGGACAGGAAGGTCTAAAGATGAAGGGGGGATTAAAATTTAACAGAGAAGTTTTAAAGAGGGGAGTCAAAGACGGTTTAAGTGAGAGAAATATGAATATTTTCAAATGTCTAATACATTAAAGATACACCGGAAAAGAGTATACATTTTGTGGTGACATACACACACAATAGACGATATAATCTTAAAGCACAGAAGATGAGAGAGGGAGAGGAAAAGAAAAAGGGATGGAGAGATGGGGGAGATGGAGGTGGGGTGGGGCAACTAAAACCGAACTGAAACTAAAACGATTCCAATGGAATAAATTATGACCATGGAATATTAGTGTTTAAGCCTTTTATATTATATCCTTACTCTGTCCTGGACATTGAGTTCTACCTGGATTCTATCCTCTTGGAATTATTTTTTATACATATAGATATTTATGTGTATGTATGTATATATATTTATATATTTTAGATATATGATTGCATATGTATGCGTATATTTACCACTAATATTATATATATATATATATATATATATATATATATATATATATATATATATATATATATATATATATATGTATGAAGAAATATAGTCTTAAAGTGTGTTATATTTATGGGATAAAGTGCTCAATATCAGAGATAGAGCGTGTGTAAATATGAAAGTGAACATAGAAGTCAACACTTAGAGACGACAGTCTGTTTCATGCTAGTGCAATCGTCAGGCAACTAGTTGCCTGACGATTGCACTAGCATGAAACAGACTGTCGCCTTTAAGTGTTGACTTCTATGTTCACTTTTATATATATATATATATATATATATATATATATATATATATATATATATATATATATATATATATATATATATAAATAGATAGATAGATAATTGTCTTTCCAAAAATATAAACCCAGCAGTTTTGATTACCGTATTTGACGGCATATAAGCCGCATATTTCTTCTCTTTTTTTTTTTACTAATTTTTTTCTTGATTTGCCCTGCTGAAATTGGGGTGCGTCTTATACACCCGTGCGTCATATATGCCATCAAGTATGGTAATTATATCAGGAAATAGAACTTTCATTGTTTTTATAAGGTTCTATATGGGTTTATGGTTTGCCACTTTATTTTTGATCTTCTTAAAAACTACGAGGCAAAAATCAATTTAGAATCACGAATAATTAAGATCCTTATCGTAATCAGTGAAGAACAAATGATAAGATCTAATATTTCCAATTTTTCTCCCGAAAAGATGCGCCAGATAAATGAGAACAAATCATAATATTAATAAATATCTTTCTTGATTAACAGGTTTTATTTTCCCCTTTTACAGGTCGTCTATCATGATTCAGTCGGTCATGTGCCATGCGTGATACACGCTTAGGCGATCATGTATGTTTCGATACATGACTGACGAGGCAGATATTTTTCCCGCAGTAGGTTGCCATTTTTTTCTGCGAGAGACCTGTTGCCATCCAAGGCTATAGCACCTGGTCTGTCCTACTCTTTACCCGTAGCTGGGGGGAGAAGAATAAGATTCACACCTTACCCAAGGGTATTAGCACATAAGTGAATGTAATTGATTCGACTGGAAATCGAACTCGGCTCCCCGATTCCTCAATCCAAGCCGCTATCTATTACTCCGCTGTATCTCCATGATTACGCTTACAGAATCCCAAAAATCAGATGCCAAAAGACGCTGCCTGCTTGAACTTCGTGGGTGGCGAACCAGAGTTTTGTTCACCGTTTGCTTTTGTTCTTTGATCCTGGTTCGAAGTGATTAATCCAGGCTTCATCTTCTGTCACTCATCTGCGGTGGAAATCCTCAGGGTCAGCCTGGAAGCGAGTCAGAAGTGTCCTGGAAATGTCAATCCTTTTCCGCTTCTGCTCGGGTGTCAGCATTCTTGGGACCCACCGTGCAGACAGCTTGCTCATCCCCAAAATCTGAATTCAAACA